>NW_026467059.1:0-13963 GCF_026875155.1 Cherax quadricarinatus
GGCAAATGTATTGTACATCGAAAAACCCAGTAGGATCAGCAAAGAGGGGGGGAAAGGAGCTGAGTCTCGCCCCCTGCAATCAAAATTAGGTGAGTACAATTAGACAGTCAACACAACACAACACACACAATATTTATATATATATATATATAATATATATTTTAAATATAATTTATATATATTAAAATATATAATATGTATATGATAATATAGGTAGAAGGTTGGTAGACAGCAACCACCCAGGGAAGTACTACCGTCCTGCCAGATGACTGTGAAACAAAAACCTGTAACTGTTTTGCATGATGGTAGATTGCTGGTTTCTTTTTCTGTCTCATAAACACGCTAAGATAACAGGGATATCTTGCTACTCTACTTACACTTTGGTCACACTTCACAGACACGCACATGCATATATATATATACATACATCTAGGTTTTTCTCCTTTTTCTAAATAGCTCTTGTTCTTTTTTATTTCTTCTATTGTCCATGGGGAAGTGGAAAAGAATCTTTCCTCCGTAAGCCATGCGTGTCGTATGAGGCGACTAAAATGCCGGGAGCAATGGGCTAGTAACCCCTTCTCCTGTATACAATTACTAAAAAAGAGAAGAAGAAAAACTTTATAAAACTGGGTTTGCTTAAATGGTGCGTGGATGTAGTGCGGATGACAAGAAACAGATGATTGCTGATGTTATGAATGAAAAGAAGTTGGATGTCCTGGCCCTAAGCGAAACAAAGCTGAAGGGGGTAGGAGAGTTTCAGTGGGGGGAAATAAATGGGATTAAATCTGGAGTATCTGAGAGAGTTAGAGCAAAGGAAGGGGTAGCAGTAATGTTAAATGATCAGTTATGGAAGGAGAAAAGAGAATATGAATGTGTAAATTCAAGAATTATGTGGATTAAAGTAAAGGTTGGATGCGAGAAGTGGGTCATAATAAGGTGTATGCACCTGGAGAAGAGAGGAATGCAGAGGAGAGAGAGAGATTTTGGGAGATGTTTAAGTGAATGTATAGGAGCCTTTGAACCAAGTGAGAGAGTAATTGTGGTAGGGGACTTGAATGCTAAAGTAGGAGAAACTTTTAGAGAGGGAGTGTAGTAAGTTTGGGGTGCCAGGTGTAAATGATAATGGGAGCCCTTTGATTGAACTTTGTATAGAAAGGGGTTTAGTTATAGGTAATACATATTTTAAGAAAAAGAGGATAAATAAGTATACACGATATGATGTAGGGCGAAATGACAGTAGTTGTTGGATTATGTATTGGTAGATAAAAGACTGTTGAGTAGACTTCAGGATGTACATGTTTATAGAGGGGCCACAGATATATCAGATCACTTTCTAGTTGTAGCTACACTGAGAGTAAAAGGTAGATGGGATACAAGGAGAATGAAGCATCAGGAAGAGAGAGGTGAAGGTTTATAAACTAAAAGAGGAGGCAGTTAGGGTAAGATATAAACAGCTATTGGAGGATAGATGGGCTAATGAGAGCATAGGCAATGGGGTCGAAGAGGTATGGGGTAGGTTAAAAATGTAGTGTTAGAGTGTTCAGCAGAAGTTTGTGGTTACAGGAAAGTGGGTGCAGGAGGGAAGAGGAGCGATTGGTGGAATGATGATGTAAAGAGAGTAGTAAGGGAGAAAAAGTTAGCATATGAGAAGTTTTTACAAAGTAGAAGTGATGCAAGGAGGGAAGAGTATATGGAGAAAAAGAGAGAAGTTAAGAGAGTGGTGAAGCAATGTAAAAAGAGAGCAAATGAGAGAGTGGTGAGATGTTATCAACAAATTTTGTTGAAAATAAGAAAAAGTTTTGGAGTGAGATTAACAAGTTTAAGAAAGCCTAGAGAACAAATGGATTTGTCAGTTAAAAATAGGAGAGGAGAGTTATTAAATGGAGAGGTAGAGTATTGGAAGATGGAAGGAATATTTTTGAGGAATTGTTAAATGTTGATGAAGATAGGGAAGCTGTGATTTCGTGTATAGGGCAAGGAGGAATAACATCTTGTAGGAGTGAGGAAGAGCCAGTTGTGAGTGTGGGGGAAGTTCGTGAGGCAGTAGGTAAAATGAAAGGGGGTAAGGCAGCCGGGATTGATGGGATAAAGATAGAAATGTTAAAAGCAGGTGGGGATATAGTTTTGGAGTGGTTGGTGCAATTATTTAATAAATGTATGGAAGAGGGTAAGGTACCTAGGGATTGGCAGAGAGCATGCATAGTTCCTTTGTATAAAGGCAAAGGGGATAAAAGAGAGTGCAAAAATTATAGGGGGATAAAGTCTGTTGAGTGTACCTGGTAAAGTGTATGGTAGAGTTTATAATTGAAAGAATTAAGAGTAAGACGGAGAATAGGATAGCAGATGAACAAGGAGGCTTAGGAAAGGTAGGGGGTGTGTGGACCAGGTGTTTACAGTGAAACATATAAGTGAACAGTATTTAGATAAGGCTAAGAGGTCTTTGTGGCATTTATGGATTTGGAAAAGGCGTATGACAGGGTGGATAGGGGGCAATGTGGCAGATGTTGCAAGTGTATGGTGTAGGAGTAGGTTAACTGAAAGCAGTGAAGAGTTTTACGAGGATAGTGAGGCTCAAGTTAGAGTATGTAGGAAAGAGGGAAATTTTTTCCCAGTAAAAGTAGGCCTTAGACAAGGATGTGTGATGTCACCGTGGTTGTTTAATATTTTATAGATGGGGTTGTAAGAGAAGTAAAATGCGAGGGTTTGGCAAGAGGCGTGGAGTTAAAAGATAAAGAATCACACACAAAGTGGGAGTTGTCACAGCTGCTCTTTGCCGATGACACTGTGCTCTTGGGAGATTCTGAAGAGAATTTTGCAGAGTTTGTGCATAAATTTTTGGTAGGGTGGCAAAAGAAGAAAAAAAAAAGGGAATACGGGAAAGAGTAAGGTTATGGGAAAAAAAAAGATTAGGTGATAAAAAATTGAATTCAATTGGAGGGAGAGAGTAGGGGAGGGGGTGAACGTATTTCAGATATTTGGGGTGGACGTGTCCGGATGGTCATGAAAGATGGGTGAATCATAGAATTGATGAGGGAAAAAGAGTGAGGGGTGCACTTAGGGTCTGTGGAGACAAAGAACTTTGCCCCCCCTTGGAGGAAAGGGGGGAATGTATGAGAGTATATTTTTTCCCAAACGCTTTATAGGGGTGTAAAGCGTGGGGTGATAAATTTGCACGAGGAAAAGGGCTGGGGGCAGTGGAATGTCATGTTGAGGGCAATGGTGGTGTAAAAAATAATGCAGGAATTCGTATTTTTGGAAGTTAGGGGAGGGCGGGAATTACCAAAACTGTTGCCAGAGGGCTAGGAAGGGTTTTGAGGGGTTCGGACATGTAGAAAAATGGAGCGAAACAGAATATTTAAAGGTGTATCAGTCTGTAGTGGGAAAGGGAAAGGGGGGGGTAGGGGTCGGGCCAGGAAAGGGTTTGGGGGGAGGGGGGAAAGGGGTTTGTGTCGAGGGGGGTTTGGGCTTCCAGAGGGATGCGTGGGGCGTTTTTGATAGGAGGAATGGAGACAAATGGTTTTTAATACTTTACGTCGTTGGGGGTGAGCAAAGTAACATTTATGAAGGGATTCGGGAAACCGGGGGCCGGGCTTGAGTCCCCGGAGATGGGAAGTACAGTGCCCGCACCCTAAGGGGGGGTGTTAATGTTTCAGTTAAAAACTGTAGTGTAAAGCACCCTTCGGCAAACAGTGATGGATGAAAGATGGTGAAAGTTTTTCTTTTTTTGGGGCCAAACCCCGCCTTGGGGGAACGGCCGGTGGATAATAAAAAAAAAAAAAAAATAGTATTATATATAATAATATAATATATTATATAAAAATATATATATATATATATTATATATAAATATAATTTTTAAAATTAAAAATATATATATATATATTATTAAAATATTATACATAAGGTAGTCGTCAACTACGTGTTGTATCACCCCTGACACAACACGCAGGGCAGTGTGCCATGAAGACTAAAATGAGAAGCAGAAGGGGGTGAAAAATTTGAAAAGGGGGTGCAGTTATTTTAAAATAAATATATGAAAAAAGAGTAAGCAATCAACGAGAGCAGAGAACATGTGAATAAAACTTTATACAGGGGAAAAGGGAAGGGTAGGAAAACAGGGGAAAAACAATTATAGAGAATAAATTTTGTTGAGTTAAATGGGAAAAATTTTTGGGAATACACCTGTGGACGGTTTGTCACCCCTACCCATCTTGTGGGTGGATTACCCCATGCCCATCTTGTGGATGGTAGTTACCATCAATTACCCATCCTTGTTGATGGTATCTACCCCATACCCATCTGTGGAATGGTAGTTACCCCATACCCATCTTGTGGATGGTAAGTTACCCCATACCCATCTGGGTGGATGGTATGTTAACCCCATAGAACCCATCTTGTGGATGTAGTTTACCCCATACCCATCTTGTGGACGGTAGTTACCCCATACCCATCTTGTTGTGATGGTATTACCCATACCCATCTTGTGGATAAGGTAGTTACACCCCATCCCATCTTGTGGACGGTAGTTACCCCATAACCCATCTTGTGATGGTAGTTACCAATACCCATCTTGTGGGATGGTATTTACCCCATACCCATCTTGTGGATGGTATTTTTTAACCCCATGTGCCCATCTTGTGGATGTACTTACCCCATACCATCTTGTGGATGTAATTACCTTACCCCATACCCATCTCGGTGGATGTAGTTACCCCATACCCATTCTTGTGGATGTTAGTTAACCCACCCCCATACCCATCTTGTGGATGGTATTACCCCAAACCCATCTTGGGTTTGTATTTTACCCATAACCCCATACCCATCTTGTGGATGGTAGTTACCCCATACCCATCTTGTGGATGGTAGTTACCCCATACCCATCTTGTGGATGGTAGTTACCCCATACCCATCTTGTGGATGGTAGTTACCCCATACCCATCTTGTGGATGGTAGTTACCCCACACCCATCTTGTGGATGGTAGTTACCCCATACCCATCTTGTGGATGGTAGTTACCACCCCATGCCCATCTTGTGGATGTAGTTTACCCCATACCCATCTTGTGGATGGTCGTTACCGAATACCCCATCTTGTGATGTAGTTACCCCATACCCATCTTGTGGATGGTAGTTACCCCCATTACCCATCTTGTGGATGGTAAGTTTAACCCCATACCCATCTTGTGGATGGTAGTTACCCCATACCCATCTTGTGGATGGTAGTTACCCCATACCCATCTTGTGGATGGTAGTTACCCCATACCCATCTTGTGGATGGTAGTTACCCCATACCCATCTTGTGGAGGTTAGTTACCCCATAATACTCATCTGTAGGATTGGTATTACCCCATACCCATCATGTGAACGGTGTTAACCCCCATACCCATCTTGTGTAGATGGTAGTTACGCATAACCCGATCTTGGGATGTAAGTTACCCATACCCATCTTGTGGATGGTAGTTACCACCCCATACCCCTCTTGGTGGATGGAAGTTACCCCATAAACCCATCTTGTTGATGTAGTTTTACCGCATATCCATCCTGTGGATGGTAGTTACCCCATACCCATCTTGTTGGACGTAGTCACCCATACTCATCTTAATGGATGTTAGTTACACCCATATACCCATCTTTGTTGATGGTAGTTACCCCATACCCATCTTGTGACGTAGTCCTACCTCATACCCATCTTGTTGGATCGGTAGTCACCCCATACCCATCTTGTGGACGGTAGTCACGCCCATACCCATCTTGGGATGGTAGCTACCCCATACCCAGACCTGTGGACGGTAGCACCCCCATTCCCATCTGTGATGGTATTACCCCACACCATCTTGTGGATGGTAGTTTACCCCATATCATCTTGTGGATGTAGTTACCCCATACCCATCTTGTGGACGGTAGTTACCCCATACCCATCTTGTGGATGGTAGTTACCCATACCCATCTTGTGGATGGTAGTTACCCCATACCCATCTTGTGGATGGTAGTTACCCCATACCCATCATGTGGATGGTAGTTCCACCCGATACCATCCTGTGTATGGTAGTTACCCATACCCATCTTGAGGACGGTAGTCACACCCATACTCAACTTGTGGATGGGTAGTTTTTACCCCATACCCATCTTGTGGATGGTAGTTACCCCATACCCATCTTGTGGACGGTAGTCACCCCATACCGATCTTGTGGACGGTAGTCACCCCATACCCATCTTGTGGACGGTAGTCACCCCAATCCCCATCTTTGTGGATGGAGTTACCCCCATACCCACCTGTGGACGGTAGTCACCCATGCCCATCTGTGGACGTAGTCACCCCATACCCATCATCGTGGAATGGTAGTTAGGCCCCATTACCCATCCTGTGGACGGTAGTCACCCCAATGCCCATCTTGTGACGGTATTCACCCCATACCCCAGCTTGTGGACGGTAGTCACCCCATACTATATCTTGTGGACGGTAGTCACCCCATGCCCATCTTGTGATGGTAGGCCGCGCCCCATACTCATCTGTGGCGTATCCCCCAATACCATCTTGGTGGACGGCAGTCACCCCATACCCATCGTGTGGACGGTAGTCAACCCATAACCCATTCTGTGGACGGTAGTCACCCCATGCCCATCGTGTGGATGTAGTCACCCCATACCCATCTTGTGGATGGCAGTCACCCCCACACCCATCTGTGGACGTAAGTCACCCCTTATCCCTATCTTGTGAATCGGTAGTACACCCCATACCCATCCTTTGTACGGTAGTCCACCCCACAAACCATCCTTTCTGGACGGTAGTCCACCCCATGCCCAATCTTGTGATGGTAGTCACCCCTACTCCTCTTGTGGACGGTAGTCCACCCCATACCCATCCCTGTGGATCGGTAGTTACCCCACATAGCACATCTTGTGCGGTAGTCACCCCATACCCATCTTGTGGATGGTAGTTTTACCCCCATACCCATCTTGTGGGCGGTAACACCTGACCATACCCATCCTGTGGACGGTAGTCACCCAATACCCATCTTGGTGGATTGGTAAATCACCCATTGCCCATTTTGTGGACGGTAGTCACCTCATAACCATCCTTGTGGACGGCAGTCCACCCCAAAACCATCTTGTGGACGTAGCCACCTATACCCATCTGTGGACGGTATCACCCCATACCCATCTTGTGGATGGTAACAATCACTCCCATACCCATCTGTGAACGGTAGTCCACCCCATACCCATCTCGTGACGGTAGTCGCCCCATACCCATCTTGTGCATGGTATCACCCATACCCCATCTTGTGATGGTAGACACCCATACCCTCTTGTGGATGGTAGTCACCCATACCCATCCTAGTGGACGGTAGTCACCCCATACCCATTCTTGTGGATGTAGCACGCACCCCCATACCCATCATGTGGGGAAGTAGTCACCCCATGCCCACCCTGTGGACGGGTAGCACCCCACAACCCATCAGGTGGACGGTAGTCACCCAATACACATCCTGTGGACGTAGTCACCGCATACCCATCCTGTGGACGTGTCACCCCAATACCAATCCCTGTGGTCGGTAGTCACCCCATACCCATACTGTGGACGTAGTCATCCCCATACACATCTTGTGGTACGTAGTCCACCTACATACTCACATCTTGTGGACGAGTTCACCCCATACCCATCTTGTGGACGTAGTCAGCCCGATCCAAGCTGTGAACTGTAGGCAACTTATAACCCTTCCTGATGGACGGTAGGCAGCTTATACCCCATCCATGGACGCTAGACCAACTTATAGCCATCTTGTGAATGGTAAAAAAAAAAAAAGAAAACCAACTTATACCGTCCTATGGACGCTAGAACAACTTATACCCATCCTATGGACGCAAGAACAACTTATATCCATCCTGTGGACGGTAGACACTTATAACCCATCCTGTGGACGGTAACAATTTATACCATTTGCCTTGGGACGGTAAGAACAACTATATACCCATCCTGATGACGGTAGACAACTTACACCCATCCTATTGCACTGTAGTCCAACTTATACCCATCTGTTGGACCGGTAGACAACTTTATACCCATCCTGTGGACGGTAGACAACTTACACCCATCCTAGGAACGGTAGACAACTTATACCCATCCTGTGGACTGTAGATCAACTTAATACCCATCCTGTGGACCGGTAATACAACATATACCCATCCCTATGGACGGTAGACAACTTATACCCATCCTGAGACGGTAGACAACGTTATACCCATCTTTTGGACGGTAGACAACTTTACACCCATCCTATGGACGGTAGAGACAACTTATACCCCATCATGGGAAGGTAGACAACTTATAATACCCATACCTGTGGACGGTAGACAATTTAACCCATCCTGTGGACTGTAGACAACTTATACCCATCCTGGGACGTACACAATTTTATACTATCCAATGGACGGTAGACAACTTATACCCATCCGTTGACGGTAGAAATTTATAACCCATCCTGTGGACTGTAGACACATAAACCCATCCTGTGACGGTAGACAACTTAACCCATCCAGTGGACGGTAGACAACTTTTACCCATCCATGACGGTAGAAAACTCTATACCCATCCTGTGACGGTAGACAACTTATACCCATCCAGTGGAACGGTAGACAACTTATACCCTCCTGTGGACGGTAGACAACTTATACCCATCCCTGTGACGTAGACAACTATACCCATCCTGTGGAACTGTAGACAACAATATACCCATCCTGTGGACTGTAGAACAACTTATACACCCATCCTGTGGACTGTAGAACAATTTAATACCCTCCTGTGGACCTGTAAGACAACTTATACCCATACCTGTGACGGTAGACAATTTAAATACCTATCCAGGCGGTAGACAACTTTTTTTTATTTTTTATACCATCTGTGGACGTAGACAACTTATTCCCAATCCTGTGGAACTGTAGACAACATATACCCATCCTGGTGGACGGTAGAAACAACTTATACCCATCCTGTGGACGGTAGACAACTTTACCAATCCTATGGACGGTCAGAAAACCTATACCCATCCTGTGGAACGGTTAGAACAACTTAAACCCATCCTGTGGACTGTAGATCAACATAACCCATCCTGTGGACTGTAGTAACAACTTATACTCATCCTGTGACGGTAGACAATTTATAACCATCCTGTGACGGAAGACAACTTATACCCATCCCCTGTGGACGTTAGACAGCTTATTCCCCGTATGGACCTCAGACAACTATACCCCTCCTGTGGACGGTAGACAACTTATACTCATCATGTGGACGGTAGACAACTTATACCCATCCTGTGGACGGTAAGACAACTTATACCCATCCTCTGGACGGTAGACAACTTAACCCATCCTGTGGACGGTAGACAACTTATACCCATCCTGTGGACGGTAGACAACTTATATACCCATCCTGTGGAACGGTAGACAACTTATACCCATCCTGTGGACGGTAGACAACATATACCCATCCTGTGGACGGTAGACAACTTATACCCATCCTGTGGACGGTAGACAACTTATACCCATCCTGTGGACGGTAGACAACTTATACCCATCCTGTGGACGGTAGACAACATATACCCATCCTGTGGATGGTAGACAACTTATACCCATCCTGTGGACGGTAGACAACTTATACCCATCCTGTGGACGGTAGACAACTTATACCCATCCTGTGGACGGTAGACAACTTATACCCATCCTGTGGACGGTAGACAACATATACCCATCCTGTAGACGGTAGACAACATATACCCATCCTGTGGACGGTAGACAACTTATACCCATCCTGTGGACGGTAGACAACTTATACCCATCCTGTGACGGTAGACAACATATACCCATCCTGTAGACGGTAGACAACATATACCCATCCTGTGGACGGTAGACAACTTATACCCATCCTGTGGACGGTAGACAACTTATACCCATCCTATGGACGGTAGACAACTTATACCCATCCTATGGACGGTAGACAACTTATACCCATCCTATGGACGGTAGACAACTTATACCCATCCTATGGACGGTAAACAACTTATACCCATCCTGTGGACGGTAGACAACTTATACCCATCCTGTGGACGGTAGACAACTTATACCCATCCTGTGGACGGTAGACAACATATACCCATCCTGTAGACGGTAGACAACATATACCCATCCTGTGGACGGTAGACAACTTATACCCATCCTGTGGACGGTAGACAACTTATACCCATCCTATTGTTGAAAGTCACTCCACACCTTTCTTCTTGGTGGTAATCAAATGAAATTACTTTTTATTGGTAATTAATGGTAAACGAAATGAGCTTCATAGCAACCGAAGAAGTTTAACTTATTTCTTACTTCTCGTTTTCCACAGTCACATTACCACTTTTTCCCATTAAATAACAGATCAGTCACACTATATCTTTCCCCCTTCCATGTAACTGTAGTTTCTTGTATTGCTGGATAACTTGCTCTGCAGCCTTTGGTACTCACACTCACTCACATATACACACACACACATACACATACACACATACACACGCCCACATACACACACACACACACATACACACACACACACATACACACACACACACACACACACACACATATACACACACACACACACATACACACACATACACACACACACACATACACACACAAACACACACACACATACACACACACATACACACACACATACACACACACACATACACACACACACACACACACACACACACATACACACACACACACACACACACATACACACACACACACATACACACAAGCAAGACTGGATCTTGTGTTCACCCTGAGCAGTTCAGACATCGAGGACATCACTTACGAGAGGCCCCTTGGAGCTAGCGATCATGTGGTTCTGAGTTTTGACTATATAGTAGAGTTACAAGTGGAGAAGGGAACAGGAACTGAAGGGGACAGGCCAAACTACAAAAGGGGGGACTACACAGGTATGAGAAACTTCCTGCAGGAGGTTCAGTGGGACAGAGAAATGGTAGGAAAATCAGTAAACGAGATGATGGAATATGTGGCAACAAAGTGCAAGGAGGCAGAGGAAAGTTTTGTTCCCAAGGGAAACAGAAATAATAGGAAGACCAAGACGAGTCCTTGGTTTACCCGAAGGTGTAGGGAGGCAAAAGCTAAGTGCAACAGAGAATGGAAAAGGTACAGGAGGCATAGGACCCAGGAAAACAAGGAGATTAGTAGAAGAGCCAGAAACGAGTATGCACAGATAAGGAGGGAGGCCCAGAGACAGTATGAAAACGACATAGCATCGAAAGTCAAATCTGACCCGAAACTGCTGTATAGCCACATTAGGAAGAAGACAACAGTCAAGGACCAGGTGATAAGGCTGAGGAAAGAAGGTGGGGAACTCACAAGAAACGATCAAGAGGTATGTGAGGAGCTCAACACGAGATTTAAGGAAGTATTTACAGTAGAGACAGGAAGGACTCTGGGGGGACAGACCAGATGGGGACACCAACAAGGAATACACCAACAAGTGTTGGACGACATACATACAGATGAGGAGGAGGTAAAGAAACTGCTAAGGGACATCGATACCTCAAAGGCAATGGGACCGGACAACATCTCTCCATGGGTCCTTAGAGAGGGAGCAGATATGTTGTGTGTACCACTTACCACAATCTTCAACACATCCCTGGAAACTGGGCAACTACCTGAGGTATGGAAGACAGCAAATGTAGTTCCCATTTTCAAAAAAGGAGACAGAAAAGAGGCACTAAACTATAGACCTGTGTCATTGACGTGTATAGTATGCAAAATATGGAGAAGATTATCAGGAGGAGAGTGGTGGAGCACCTGGAACGGAACAGGAGTATAAATGCCAACCAGCACGGATTCACGGAAGGCAAATCCTGTGTCACAAACCTTCTGGAGTTTTATGATAAAATAACAGAAGTAAGACAAGAGAGAGAGGGGTGGGTTGATTGCATCTTCTTGGACTGCAAGAAGGCCTTTGACACAGTTCCTCACAAGAGATTAGTGCAGAAGCTAGAGCATCAGCGCATATAACAGGAAGGGCACTGCAATGGATCAGAGAATACCTGACAGGGAGGCAACAACGAGTCATGGTACGTAATGACGTATCACAGTGGGCACCTGTGACGAGCGGGGTCCCACAGGGGTCGGTCTTAGGACCAGTGCTATTTTTGGTATATGTGAACGACATGACGGAAGGGTTAGACTCAGAAGTGTCCCTGTTTGCAGATGATGTGAAGTTAATGAGGAGAATTAAATCTGATTGAGGACCAGGCAGGACTTCAAAGAGACCTGGACAGACTGGACACCTGGTCCAGCAAATGGCTTCTCGAATTTAATCCTGCCAAATGCAAAGTCATGAAGATAGGGGAAGGGCACAGAAGACCGCAGACAGAGTATAGGCTAGGTGGACAAAGACTGCAAACCTCACTCAAGGAGAAAGATCTTGGGGTGAGTATAACACCGAGCATGTCTCCGGAAGCACACATCAATCAGATAACTGCTGCAGCATATGGGCGCCTGGCAAACCTGAGAACAGCATTCCGATACCTTAGCAAGGAATCATTCAAGACACTGTACACCGTGTATGTCAGGCCCATACTGGAGTATGCAGCACCTGTTTGGAACCCGCACTTGATAAAGCACGTCAAGAAACTAGAGAAAGTACAAAGGTTTGCAACAAGGTTAGTTCCAGAGCTAAGGGGAATGTCCTATGAAGAAAGATTAAGGGAAATCGCCTGACCACACTGGAGGACAGGAGGGTCAGGGGAGACATGATAACGACATATAAAATACTGCGTGGAATAGACAAGGTGGACAAGGACAGGATGTTCCAGGGAGGGGACACAGAAACAAGAGGCCACAATTGGAAGTTGAAGACACAAATGAGTCAGAGAGATAGTAGGAAGTATTTCTTCAGTCATAGAGTTGTAAGGCAGTGGAATAGCCTAGAAAATGACGTAGTGGAGGCAGGAACCATACACAGTTTTTAAGACGAGGTTTGATAAAGCTCATGGAGCGGGGAGAGAGAGGGCCTAGTAGCAACCGTGAAGAGGCGGGGCCAGGAGCTAGGACTCGACCCCTGCAACCACAAATAGGTGAGTACAAATAGTGAGTACACACATACACACACACACACATACACACACACACACACACACACACATACACACACACATACACACACACATACACACACACACACACACATATACACACACACACACACATACACACACACATACACACACACACACACACACATACACGCACACATTCCTGCAGTGACACTGGACCACCGTCTGGTCGCCTCACTTTCAAGTGCGCTCCAAAGCCCAGCCAACAGACACTTTTCCATTTATTATGTTTCTCTAGCTTCTCCACAGTTTTTTATTCATCTCTCACTTTTTTCCCATTTATCATTAATAGGCTCTGCCCACTCCAACCAGAGATCTATCCTGCGTGTCGAATATTGCTTCCATTTCAATGCCTCTATTTTCAGAAAACACTATGTTCTTAAAGTTATGGATTTAATATTTATAAGTGAAAAAACTCATTGGAAAATAAAAGAAAGGTGAAACCCAACGCTTTCGTGCATTGACACACATCTTCAGGGAATCTCGAAAATGATAACCAAATGCAGCATATTTTTATGGGTTATTTACATATATGTGAATCCTTACCATTGTTTTATATTAACCCCTCAGATGAAGGTTCTTTTATGATGGGAAAGGCCTCTTGATCCCAGGAATTGGATCAAACCTGATTGCCTCTTATTTCCTGAGAACTGTATAATGCAAAAGGGTTTAGAGATTCCCAGTGAATGTAATTATAATAATATAATAATAATAATAATTAATAATAATAATAAATAATAATAATAATAAATAAAAAATAATAATAATAATAATAAAAATAATAATAATAAAA
>NW_026467060.1:0-36487 GCF_026875155.1 Cherax quadricarinatus
TTAATTTTTTAAAAGGGTTTGAATTTATGTCTGATTTTGCTCAGGTTCGAAATAAGTAGGATCACTTGTTTACTGAAAAACAATTTGGCTTTAGAACACATAGAGGTACCAACCATGCAATAAATTTTTATTTTTTGACACCGTAGCAAGTCTAAAACAGCAGGGCAATCTTGCCTTAATTGCCACCAGAGATGTTCATAAAGCTTTTGATAGCTTATGGCATGATGGCCTGATATACAAACTCATTGACCTACCAACCATAACTGGACTTTTCTCAGAGTAATTTATAATTTCTTAACTCAAAAAAAATCTTCCCACCTTTCAGGGCAAGTCGACAGAACCTTTATACCGACGGCTGGTGTCCCACAAGGTTCTTGTCTCAGTCCACTTCTGTTTAACATTTATGTGAATGACCTTCCTCAACCAGAGTTTAATGACACAATTGTGACACAGTTTGCAGATGATGTTATTCATGTCGTCTCACAACTCCAGTAACAGGAAAATACAAGTATGAGAGAGTAAATAGAAAAAATGAATATTGAACTTCGTCGAACATCTAATTGGGAGAAGAAATGGAGAATTACGACTAATCCTGACAAGGTTCTTGTTAGCACGATAGGATGTTTTTGCATCACCATCGAAGATAAAGGGGGTATCTCCATCAGAGGTACACCGTAGCCATTAGAAACCCTAACAAATCTTGGGATATGAAATAGACAGGCTGCTCCATTTCAACATCTCATGTAACAAAAAAGATCAACACACCCAAAGCTGGTCTTAGCAGACTCTTTCGTTTCAATCAAGCCCCTCAACATGTCAAAAAATCTGTATAAAATGATAATAAGACCTATACTCGAATACCCTTGTGTCCCAATGTCATTAACAACAAAGACCAACAGCTACGGTTAAAAAGGGGTCCAGAATAGAGCTCTTCGTTTTATTACCGATACCAGGAGGAGAGACAGATTTTAAAATGGCAGATTTACACACACAACAAGATATTACTGCCATAAATGTACCCCTTTGGGACACCCTAAAAAAGAAACAACTTTATACAATGAAAGAACTATACATGCCAGATAGAGAACATCCTATACAAGGTAAATACCACCGATTACACCAAATTAATACTCCACCTTACAGGACTCAAAGAATGACCTCTCCCACAGAGGGTTCGTCGTTTTATTCATAAAGATGATTACCCTCGACCCATGATTTTGAGCAACTTACCTGATGAAGAAGATTGGATACAACCAGAACCCTTCTATGTATACTGAAAATCATCGCCCCCAATTAGGGAGACATCTTAAATAACTTTCTAATGTAAAATTATCCTATTGACTATTGTTGGACACCACCATTAAGAAGCTATTGTCACGAAATTATAAACGGGCCAGAAAATCATTGCCTTTCTTGAAGTATAAGTATCCGTTGTGCAATCGCAAAAAAAAAAAAAAAAAAAAAAAAAAAAAAAAAAAAAAAAGCAATTGCAATTTGTATAAATTACTACCAATTCAGAGTCATGTAGTTAATACCTATTATATCTATGTGACTCTGATGGTTAGTGTTATACCCCTTAAAGAATATCTTATCAATTTACATACACTTTTAAATTGCACCAAAGTGGTTGGGCCACTTACCTTTTAAATCCTACCTCTCCCCCCCCCTCCCACCCTTTTCCAATTTCCATCCTTACCCATCCTTCTTCCTTACCCATCTACCAAAGCTCTGGTCATCAGATCCAGATCCAAGATCCAAGGATCCTCTAAAGATTTCTTTATCATTCATGGGAGGAACAGGTTCGAGCCTTCCTGCCATGGAGTTAAATGAGATGGACTTAACACTTCTAAATTGTCCAATCATCGGTAACATTGTTAAGTCTGTTGTTGACTCTATTTTCTATTACATCACAACTGTACGTAATTCTCTAGTCGATTCTTTTGACGATGAAAGAGTCTTCCTTAAACAAATCGTATTACAATGGCCGGATCTTCCTTTCATAAAATCCGCCGTGCATGGAGATTTAGGAGGATATGATATCTCCAACGACAACTGTGATGATTCAGGCATCTGTTGTACTTCTGGTTGATCAAAGATCTTGCTCATACAAGCAGCACCAGCCAACAAAGTTCGTTGCATTATCTGAAATCATCAGTCTGGGACATGTCCTTCCTGGCTGAAACCTTCTGAATAATTTGATAAAGGTTACAGGCAGACATGTCATTGGCTACTTCTAGATGTACTGCTCTAGTCGTAGCACAAGTGAACAAACAGATGTACACTTGATGGGAACTTTGTCAACTGTTTTGGTTTAAAAATTATTGGTCCAGTGGTAATCTAACACCTGTCACCTGTCAATGGAGTGATATGACAAACCTTTCAGAGGGATATGAGGTGGGAACCTGGATACTGACATACTCGCATATCATAGTGACGACAAGTAATACAGTCCCTTTATTTGTTTTTATCAATACTTTGTGACCTTGAGTATCCAGTAGGATTGTCGTATTTGACAAAGTGTGTCAGCTACCCCACCATGTAACACTTACTGTGGCGTTTGCACAATCAGTTTTGTTAGCCAATGATTCTTGGGGAACAATATTGGATGTAAATGGCTTCTTTAGGTAGTGAAGAATTAAAGAATTCTTCTCGACATCTTATAATACTTTTCTGATGAGATAAAGTCCTAAAGAATTAATCATACAAGTTTCTTGGGGATTTTATCTTGTGTTTTCTAGAAATATATATTCTGTAGAGAAAACATCTTTCAGTATTTAGTTTCACCAGTATTTAATGGGTTTCAAGATATCATAATTAGGTTTTTATTCCTTAATGAATTTAAAGACAAGAGCTGTAACTTTTAAGAGTTTACCTAAATATGGATATTTTAGATCCATCAATGACATATTTCTGTTTGTTTCGCCAGTATTTACACAACTTATTTCTGCTGTGTTCAAGCAACTTTACTTCTGGCATAATATGAGCTTTTGCTGAGCCAGTTATTTTCATCAGAGAGCCAGTTCGGTCGCGTGGAGGCCATAATTTATTATTCCACAAATTTCTTGAGTGGACAACCACGTACAACATGTCAGCTGGATTCTCTTGTGGTTAGAGACGTGGAGGAAAGAGATAATCTCTCTCTCTGCATCTCTTTTAATTTCTTCTACTCGTGTTTCTGTTCATAGACCCACTTACTCTTATTATTCTTAACCACTGAGAACTGCCTCATTATAACTCCAGATCACGTTTTTTTTTTTAATAGTGAAATATCAATACTTTGTTGAGATAGACACTAATTTTTGTACCTACATAGAGTGCTGTCAGTTCAATTGTGGTACTGTTCTGACCTTTCAGGGGTGCTACCGCCTGGCCTTGAAGTAATTAGTGTACTTCCTTACAGCATTACTCATGTAAGCTACAGCGCCATAACTCTGTTGACGCATCACAGAACACATGTAATGTGTACTTGTTTCCCTCTTGAACCTATTTGTCTGGAAAATTTAATTGATGATGTTTAAAGCTCCTTGTGATATTTTCATCCCATGCTGACTCATTTCTAGAGTCAAGTTCTCATTCCCATCCAATTTTGAGTTTTCATGCATCTTCATAAACCTTTTACCTTTTATGGTAATTGGTGAGACCGAGTCCTAGAGGAAACAAAACATTGTATAACCTCTGAGCAGTAAACTAAGCTTAGTTTTAGGAGTATTCTGCAATGATTTATTGTTATCCGTTTGAGACTCAAAGTGTCCTTCCTTGTGTTCCATTAACCCATCATATTGTTGCAATCAGGAATTTCAGTTTCAGGGAAATCTTCTTTGATAAGTTCCCTTAAATGCTTTGAATTAGTATTCCAATCCTTAGAGGCAAATTTGCTTCTTCATCTCCTTGTTGCTTCTCTGTATATATGAGGATGTACACAATCCTCCTCTTTATTCACAGTACCTTGAAGATTGTCCACATAGAAACTTTCTTTAAGATTTCTTTAGGGACTTTCCAGATTTCTACAAAATGTGATTTAGAGTAGCTTTCTAGTAAAGAATGGAGAGGATGTTCACGCAATAATACTGATTGAACGATAAGTTTCCAAGGGAATATTGAGATCATGTGATTTTCAGACCACAAAATCGAGTATAATCTCTTTCTATTTCTTGTAGTCCTACTCCTACTCTTTAAGAAAGCTTTGGAAATATCAGCCGTGAAGGCAATAAGACTTGCTACATCTTTATTTGCACGTGCGCTGCAATTATATACAACACATCGAGTGGAGGTGGTTTCAGAAATCTTTTCTGACTCGCATGGTGCGGGAGATAATGAGCTTTCTGTCTTCAACTTATCTCTTCGAAACTATTTCCTTAATGGAATTTATTGTCCAACTGTTCTGTATGATATTATCATAGACAGAGTCCCAGTACTCTGGATTCTTCCAGAGCTCATGTATTGTGCTTTCATCTGTCCGAAAGCCATGCGATTAATTGCCTAGTGCAGATTGTGGTGGATTTAATTTCCATGTTACACTGTACAACCCAATACTGTCCCATCTTTATACCTGGAGTTTACCTGGAGAGAGTTCCGGGGGTCACGCCCCCCGCGGCCCGGTCCTGTGACCAGGCCTCCTGGTTGGATCAGATAAGCCTGGTCAACCAGGCTGTTGCTGCTGGCTGCCCTCGCAAACCAACGTTACGAGCCATCAGCCCGGCCTGATCAGGAACCTGACTTTAGTTGCTTGTCCATGCCATCTTGAAGACTTGCCAGGGTCATGTTGGTAAATCCCCCTTAAGTTGTGGCTGGGAGGCAGTTGAACAGTCCTCGGGGGCCCCTGACACTTATTGTATGGTCTCTTAACGTGCTAGTGACACCCCTGCTTTCATTGGGGGGAAGATGCCATTCGTCTGCCAAGTCTTTTTGGCATTTTTTTTTTTTTTTTCGTATGTGAGTGGTTCTCGTGTGTCAATTTCGGTACTAGTCCCCTCTAGCTTTTCCAGGTTATATAATCAGTAATACTCTCCCTCCTGCGTCCAGGGAATACAGGTTGATACTCTTGTGGGCTTGGTTTATTTACAACAATAACCTATGCGCATCTAATCCCTCAACTTCCAACTGGTTCATGCATTTCTTCCAGAAAGATTAATTTTTTGCTGTTGTACATGATCAGCGTATTCTCGTAACTAGTACATTTTCCACGAATCAATATCAGCTCTTCCCACTTTGAGAGGGAATGGGACCACATATCATGTGGCCTCCTGCTGTTTTGCAGAAATTAAACATCATGTTTACTTACTATATTTTGCACAAAACAGTGATAATAATCACCTCCAATGACTAAGATTAATTGGACTAATTGTGCCCGTCTGTATGTCAGACAGCTAACTGGACCTTAGCTGCTTTCATCAGTGCTGCAAACTGTTTCTTTTAATCCCTGGGATCTGCACAGACTTAGGCAAATTCATCTACTACCACACAGCTTCTACTGTCGTTTTCCTGTTTCCCTAGACCAACAGTGGATTCTAGCTAGGTCCATAGTCGTGTTTTACGCAGAATTGTGGAAAAAAACCAGCATATCTAAATGTAACTTTGGGCATAGGGTTGTTTATATTCAGTTACTGCAAACACTGTGGTTCTTCTTATGACGGAACAATTGTGAGCCTTGATCAAATAATGTTAGAACATGGTTTTGTGTAATTTATTAGATAACTCAACTCGAGCTATCGGAGAGCAGTTGCTTTAAACTTACTCTCACATTAATGCTGTTGGTTTTGTTGACTTCCTATTCGTGGAAGTCTTCCTGTATGTTCAGCTAAAGTATTTGGGCATAATGTTGTATGATGCATATCCATTTCATTTAAAACACTTCTTCAGTGAGCATTTTCACTCCCCTTGTGTTCACCTAAACACTTGATCATCTTTTCCACTGATGAACACGTGTTTTACGTGCCTCCATTGATGTGGTAATTGACTACAATACTGTGGCCCAATGTGTTCCATCACAAAGTACACATTTTGGAGTACGTTATGTGTGACAGTTTGTTTACTGTTGTTGTATTCACAGCTTGTTAAATGCCTATAGGGATTTTCCCTTATGTGGGTTTAGTGGGAGTAGGTATACTCTTTCATACTGATTGAAGGTTTGTTATCACTGGTTTGTGGATTTTTCATCTTGTCTCGTTGCTTGCATGCATTGAAAACTATTGTTTTAAAAACCATTCAAATTCCTCACAAGCGAAATAGCGTTTTATTGAACATAAATAATTTATTCGTTCAATAGTTTGTGGTGATCAAACTTTTATCTTGTACAATACCACTGATAAACCAATCACATTGCTTAGGTCATATTTAGCACCTAAGAACTGAGACATTGTCTAATTGATCCTAAATTCTTGGAGATGGTAAGTACAGTATTTGCACTCTGAAGGAGAGAGTGTTAAATGTTGCAGTTATAACTGTAGTGTAGGCATGGCCTCGGCAAGACTGGTGATGGAGTGAATGATGAAAGTTTTTTGTTTTTCGGGGCCACTCTGCCTTGGTGGGAGACGAGCCAATGTGTTAAAAAAAACAACAATAACTGTGGTAAGTGAGAGTTCAATTGTTGGATCATTTTCTGGCCATCTGTTCTCATATTGTGTTTAAAGAAATAATGACAGAGTTAAAAATCCAAAATGTGATCAAATTTCCCATGTATTTCATTTGCAAACGAGAATACCTGATTGGACTCCAGCCCCCTGACGGCAACTGTGATTACCCATTAATAAATATAATTACAGGAAGTTTCAAATATAGCTCAGAAATATCATTTATAATGTGTTCTATAATAAATTCAAGATATTATTGACAAAAGTACCATCATATAACTCACTAAGAATAAAGAATGTGCGACTTAATAAAGGAGAAATCCTGAAGATGAACACATCAACGAAAGTTTGAGGTGTTTGTTGGTTGTGAGCAGAGAGTTTGCCAAAGTTGCGAAGATTGACAGTCAAGTAAGTTGCAAGAAGGGGAGTGGAAGGTCCCTTCCAGGTTTATCCTGGCTTTTCCACTGTTACCATGTTTTACCAGTATATTGCTGTGGCTGTAGAAAAAAAAAAGCGTATAAAACTCTGAGAAAAGTATTCTTTAAACTGTGTATTCACAGCTGCTCCTGAGTGCATACACAACATAGAAATGCAGTTTCACAGGATATACAAAGTGAGCAATACTTGAGCAAGTTCACCTTGAGGACAAGGATGCTGTTAGTTCACCTATAGTCAAGGATGCTGTTAGTTGCACCTATAGTCAAGGATGCTGTTTTAGTTTGCACCTAAGTCAGGATGTTGTTAGTTCACCTATAGTCAAGGATGCTATTAGTTTCACCTTGAACAAGGATGCTGTTAGTATCACCTATATCCTAGGATGCTGTTAGTTCACCTATAGTCAAGGATGTTGTTAGTTCACACTATAGTCAAGGATGCTATTAGTTCACCTTGAGACTAGTATGCTGTTAGGTCACCATAGTCCAAGGATGCTTTAGTTCAACCTATTAGTCAAGGATTGTTTGTTAGTTCACCTAAGTCCAAGGATGCTTAGTTCACCTTGAGACAAGGATGCTATTAGTTTCACCTTTGAGACAAGGATGCTGTTAGGTTCACCTATAGTCAAGGATTTGTTAGTTCACCTATAGTCAAGAGATGCTATTAGTTCACCTTGAGACCAAGGATGCTGTTTAGCTCACCTATAGTCAAGGATGCCTGTTAGTTTCACCTATAGCACGGATGCTGTTAGTTCACCTATAGTCCAAGGATTCTATAATGTACAACTATAGTCAAGGACAGGGCAGGACTATACCGCATAGACAAAACAATGCATTTGCCTAGGGCCCCGTGCAAAATTTGGGGGCCGCCGTGGTCCAAGGGTGTCAGGGGCCTAACCAAGAACAGCCCATAATGATCAAGAGCCAATGGTACCCAACCCTGACAAATTACAAGTGTTTGTCTAGTAAAATAGATTTTTTAAAAATTAAAACAAACCAAAAAATAAATAATGAATAAAATAAATAAAAATACATAAAGCTAACCAAAGAAGGCAACACTCAACACGCCTTTGTTTACATCAGAACAGCTGTGTTTTCTCCCTCCCGCTAACTGGTGAGTATGTGAGATTCCTCACCCCAGTTTTCTTGTATAATTACACGTTATATCTAGACTTGTACTGTGACACATTAACTGAAGTGTTGTTGATAGACATTTGAATGTGTAGGAAAATAGTTTTGTTTTCGCGTTCGGCCTCTAAATGTAAAAGGGAGGTACCTGAATAGGGTTATTAACCATAAATACGCAATGGACCATAAAGACGCATTTTTGGTAAAAAGTAAACTATAAAGAAAAAAAACCTAAAAACGCAAACTGACTTCCGTTGTAGGTTTAAAAGCACATTGACCAGTCTTTAAGTCTTTATCCATTTCAATAACAGATCTCAACTGATTGATGTCTTACATCACTTTCGTCGCAAATGCTTAGTTTTCAAGTTGCGACGGAAGTGATGTAGAACGGGATTAAATAATTTACTACATATTTCCCCCAGAAACACATAAGCCACATCATAAAATCGTTGGTTGGGTGTAACTGAAAATTGTCCCTGCATTCTTTAAATTCTCATGTCCTTATCTATGGTGGTAGGGCATAATATCATGCAAAACAATAAATGAAATTAGTTTAGTTTATGAAAAATGGTAATATAAATACATTGTGCATTGTTCTGGACTCAGTATGAATTTCTGTTTAAAAAGAAAATTGGAGATTCAAGAGGATGAATTTTAGTAAAAATATTCGTAGCCCAAATCATTAAACCTAATCTATGGTAAAAGTTCTGTATATGTGACTCCTTTCTGGTAACGTTTTTGAATTTTTTAGATGGCGCATGCCAGAGGAAAGGGGGCTACAAGGGCCTATCCCCCCAATTGACAGAAAAAAAAATTAATAATCATTACAAAATTAATAATAATTGGATAAGGAAAAAATTTGTATTTGCATGAATTTACAGACAGTGATACATCCTCATTATGGCATCTCTGAACGTGGATGTTTGACGTTCTTTATGTCGAGTTGGGTCACAGAAAAGAAAGACGAAAATTCAAGAAGAAGAAACAGAAAAAGAAAATGTAGGAAGCTGCAGATAAAGATCACAGACAGCTCAACGACAACAGTTTCTGATGTTACCAGTACAGTTGAATCTGCAATACTCAGATCATACAGAGTGGCAGCAATCCCCGTTCAGCTTCCAGCAATCTGTAAGAAAGAAGCCCATGACTCTTGGCCTGCAAACTTGCCTTGGAACTGGCTGACAAGATGCCGAAAAATGCTTAAAAATAACAAGTCCTGAAGATAAAGACGTACAAACTATGCATTTTGCTCTTAAGTTCCTGTCACTGTAGACAAGCATGAATAGTTTTTACCATCTTATGAGCAAGAGATTGTAATAAACTACCACTACAATGGATACATTACAAATCTTTTCCATGGAACATGCTTTCCATCAGGAAGCGGTTTGGCCCGACTTTCATCATATATGCAACCAAAAATTATTGATGTCAACTGTTTGCAGGAATGTAGAATGAATCAGATGGAGCACCTCCACCAAACTTGCCTGGATATGCAGCATATAACCTAAGGTCAACCACTGTTGTGTGATGTATGTCAGAAAGAACTTGCCACATTCACTCCTTTCCTTGCAGAGTCGGTTAACATGCAGTATCATGTGGCAAAGTATATGCAGGCGAATTTTTTCCATAAACATTTTTAATGCTCTATGCCCCAGCGAAACCAGCTTCGACCTGATGCATTACCAGATCGCATCAATAGTGAACCTACCATCATTCTTTTGGAGATTTTAATGCCAGACATAAAAAATTGGTGGGTCTATAACAAACAACAATGAAACTAAATTAGCGAAATTTGCTAAATGAGCAAGATAATGTTCGAATTGTTGCACTCCAGACCTACTCTCATTATTTATGGTGCATACTAGATCTGTGTCTTGGATTTATACATCATATACATGCATGACTCAGTCATATGTTTGATGAATCTTCTATCTCATCACTTCTTTTCCCAAGACTAACAACTGTCAATCTTGATCACAAATCCTCCATGCAATCAAGGAGCTAAATACAGAAGGAGGCAACTTATTCTCAAACCAGAACACAGAGACAACTTTTATTAAACCACTTGGATCAATGGCATAAGAATTACGAGCCCATTGGCCACAACAATTTAATGATGATTAATTACCACTATGAGAGTGTTTCTCACTGATCAAGTGGGCAGGAATAGGAAACAAAGACCCTCCACTATAAGTTAACAATAAAAACCAATGTAAATACTATAATGATCCACAGCTACGCAATCTAACGCATGCAGCTAGGAGGATTGGGTAAAGCATACCCGTGAATGTAGAAAACCCCAGACCTGCCACCCCCCCCCCCCCCTCAGAACGTTCCAAGATGCACAAACAAATGCAAGAATAGAAAGGGAAAGAACTTAGGCAACAGGAATGGGACAGTTTGTTAGTGGATTAAATAGGTCCACCCCTTTGATTTGGTGGAAAGGTATAAAGAAAATAACCAGGAAAAAGACTGGCAATGTTGCTCATGCCCTTTCCTCTTGAAAAAGCAAATGACCCTCAATAAATGACTGGTCCAAAACATCCAGGCATGAAAACCTTCCATCTCCATATTAAAAAAATTAGAGAGTACTTCTGAAAAAATGTGGAAACTGATTAATTTTATGAGCCAAAATATTGATGAGAGTGATTTGCCTCTTTAAACCGAGTATGAATTAATAATGCATTAACCAAAGTCGATCAACTGCTCCTGGAGAGATGGTATACAAACTATGATAATCTCAGAACTCTAAGCACGTGCCTGATAAAAAACCCTTTGTTGTCACTGTATATCTCAGTTACATTGAGGGCGTTTTCCTACTTCCTGGACACAATAGTCCGCACATTGTGCCCTATCCCAAGCCCCACAGCCTGATACATTTTAGGCCGATCTCCTTAACTAGTTTGTCTTTGTAAAACTTGAAAGAAGATGCTTAACAGACGTAACTACAGAATCAGACCATCAACTTCCCCCTACCCTCTATGGTTCATGAAAGGTAAAAGTGTGCAGAACTGTATTTCCCAACTTTCGGCACTGCAAACACATTCTACTAGTTTACCACTTTTCTTGATTCTAAAATCCTGCATTTGATATTGTGAACAGAACAGTTATACTACATAAACCTAGCCAAAATGAAAATATTGGTGTAGCTTACTCTGCTGGTTAATAGATACCTGTCAAACAGATTATCCTCTGTCCCTTTACGAAGGCTTGCAGAAGTGATCTAAAGAAAATGTCATTAGGTACACCGCAGGGAGGAGGTTCTTAGTCCCATGCTATTTAATATTCTGATTAAAGCTCTCCTAAATGGCTCCATCTGCCTCACCTAAACATATAGCTATAAGCCATGCTGATTGATATCATGATCCATACACAGGGCATAAGAGATAATACCATTCTTAATGAAGTTCAAGCAATTTGTAATCGACTAGGCCTCATAATATCTTTCCTCTAAAACAAAGAGTATAACAAGAAAGCGACTCCCCCACCCATACTATTTTGCAGTGTGAAATCATTAGCTACGTTTAAAACTTACAGATATTCTTGGTGTAGATGTACCCTTTAAAACAAATCCACTATACCACAACTAAACAAGAAATGCAAAGCCTAGGCTAAATGCTCCTTCAAAGAAAGCTGTTGCTGGCTACAATCCGAACTATGGTGCTAATGTGAGAATCTGAGAATGATGTAAACATTAGCCTATGATAGGATCCTAATTGGATTATGCTGCTCCCATGTTGATTGTTAGCGTAGCGAAAGTTATCTCGATCCGACCCTTGGAGTTAATGCAAAATGAAGCTCTCAAGATTATTCTTAGGATGTCCCAGAATCTACAAAAGTTTCTTATGAGGAAGGAGCTTGTAATTTCCTAGTATCAGTGATAGGATTGTTGAAATTAACACTGTACTCGTATTGGAATGTTTGAGAACGAACCAGACACTGTCAAAGTGAATCTTACCAATGTCCTAAGAGTAAATACACACAGATCTAAATGGATTGTTAAACGTGCAATTGCATTATGGTTTCATAACCTACATGAACTGTATCACTGTAGGCAACAAGAGCATTTCACCCCTCCCATGGAAGATGTGTTCTTTAATATCGACATACCTACAAGTCCCCCTCCCAAGAAGCTTATTGCTAGTAATCCCTTCCCTTATAAATCTCTTTGTTAGAGAAACTGCTCAAGAAGAAATTTCCTCACCTAGCTGGTAGTAATAATTATCACAAGTTATATACACTGATGGTCTAAACGCAGGAGTCTTCTTGCGGAGCCTGCATCTGCTCTTGTGCCACCATCCCTAGTTAAGAACGATAATAAATTTGTTGAGTTAAGGCATAAGAATTAACAACTGGCGTCTACACGCAAACTGAAATTGTTTGCAATCCTAATGGCGCCTAAAGCTAACCTATGACCACTGAGCTTGACTCTTCTATCATCTTTACTGATTCTATTCATCACTGAAGGCTCTTGACTCAATATAATGCTTCCACCAACATGCTATTGGAGAAGCCAGGTATAGATCCTCAAAAATTAAGGGACAAAGGAATTAATGTACAATTGTTATGGATCCCATCACACATTGGATTACTTCCTTCATGATAAAGTTGATATGTTAGCCAAGAAGAGTACCCAAAGGAGAATGGTAAATATAACTTTGGTATAACTGTGTCTAGCATTAGGAATAATATTAGGAGAGAAGTAAATAATGAAAATGATGTTATAGGAATGCAGTTAAGAAGCACTGGAGTAGATCTATAACCCACTATGATAACAATGAACATAGATAGTATGTTTATGGAGGGAGCAACTTGCAATGTAACAGACTGACTGATGTTATAGTGGCCAGGCTTAGGCCTTGGTTACTAGTACTGACTGATGTTGTAGTGGCCATCCTTAGGCTAGGCTTGGTTTTCAAGTACCTTCTGGCAGTTTGGGAGACGCACAGATGATGATCAAACTAAATGTATATTATGTGATCAGGCATAAGGTCAATCTCTTGAACATTATGTGCTTAATTGCCACTTATTGAGGAATACAGAGACAGACAGTAATAAATAACCAGTGACATGTCAGATTCTTATTAATTGAAAAAATAAGATACTACCAGATATACTAAGCAAATTTCTAAATTGCTTGCAAACAGATAAGTGAACTATAGATATGTAGATATCTTTTAAAATCCAATGAAATTCCTGTTAACCCTTTGGGCCTAGTTCCTAGCCTTTTGTGTATCCATATCTCTCGCGCTAAACCGTCCACAGGATGGAGATATGGGGTGCAACAATAAACTACTACCACTTCGGTGGCAAAATCTTAAAAATCTAATACAGGAAGCCTCCCTTCCATTATTTCTCGGCCAGCATCTACTTTCTTGTGTCTCCTCTTAATGTCTCAATGGACATTTCATCCACAGGAATTTGTCATTAAAGGATTCCTGCCTCATGGCCAAATGTAATCCCAGATTCTCTACTAATGCTTTCATTGCAGAAAACTTCTGTCAAATTTCTGAACATTGACTTTAGGAAATCAGCAAGGATTTATGATGATGAAGTCGTCGTGTTGTTTGAAAGTCCATCTATGTTTTATAGAAGCTTGCAATTCATGAAACTGTGATAAGATCATGGATGGTAATACTCTGAAAGTCTCAGTAAAAGTGTACTGTTCAGCATGCAAGCTATTTTCTACCAAGAAAATACTTCACACAGGGGTTCAATGACAGGAAAAAATTCCAAGCGTTTCGAGGAACATCAAAACAGCACCACTCACAGGAGCTGCATTTTAGCCAGGTGGTATTTCGGTGGCACAGAAAAAAAAGATTATTGATTCTCATTGGAAATCAAACTGAAAAAGAGTACCGCACTTATATGAGAAAAGTCTTCGGAAAGAGTTGTTGCTGTTGTAAAATTTCTTAGCATCTAAGAGTACTTGCTTTCCGTGGAAGAAAATGAGGTTTTTTTTTGGTTCGGAAAACAATGGCAAATTCCTAGGGAATCATAGAACTGTTAGCACAATTCGTCCATTCTTAGCAAATCAGTGTCACGCCTGGGAATGCAGGAAGAGGCACTGTATCTTACATGTCATCCTACTATATGCAATGAATTTAATTGAACTGATGACTAAGAAGGTAGTCTATAACACATAGCAGCTGTGAAAACCTGCAAAATACTTGCATAATGTACAGATTCAAAACACCAGATAGTTTCACATCAGAATCATTTGACATTCATTGTTCGTTCCGCTTTGTTGACTCCAGTGGAAGCCTGTAGAGCGCTTTATAAAATTCATCCTCTTCACAGGCCATGATGGAGAAACAATGAGATTGTAGTACTGGATACTCTGTGCTTGAACATGATCCTCTATTATGATTAACCTGTGGCCAGAGCTACGAACAATGCAAGTAACATGTCGGGTTAAATATAATGGATTGCAAGCCCATATCAAGCAAATCACCCACTGCTGAATATGTGCCCTGCTCATCACATTCTCTTAATCTTGTTGGGTCATGTGCTGCGGAGTGTTTGTGTCGCTGCCAGTTTCATTTTTGGACTTTAACAAGCACTCTTTAATTTTTTTTCTTCTGCTTCAACGCATCGGAGGACTATACTCAAAAGTCAACCTTCATGGAGATGTCATCAAATCATTATCACAACAACAAGGTGGTCAGCGAAGCATGATGCAACACATGCTTTGAACAGACAGCTTTGTCTGAAATGCTTCTGCTTTGATCTAAATAGCAGAGGATGAAGACCAGAACAGCAACTACAAGAAGCGAAGCATGCCAGCCTTGCATAAAAATTGAAGATTTTGAATTGGCCTTACTCTGTGTGCTTTGGGACTTACCTGGAACGTTAAATGCCACGAAACATAGACACTATCAGAAAATTGAAATTGAAATGGCTACTGTGCTAACTCTATGCAGGCTATAGTGATTGTAAGCTCACTTGGGAATGATGAGCTTTTGAAATGTTGAAGAGAATGCCCTAAACTGCTGTGAAAGACTACAGTTCCGGCTGATCATCAGCGGTCAAGGAGAGGAACGCAATTTTGAAGAGCCAGAACAATGAAATTGTGTTGCTACCAGGCAGAAATGAAGACAGCTACATACTTCGTCATTCTAGATTCACTGAGTTACAGAATTGTGAAAAGAAATCTACCATAATTTTCAATGACAAGTTTGGATTTCTGTTCCAAAATTACTACTATGCCAGATGTACAGAATTGAAGCAGAAGCTGCAATTAAGTTGCAACAACACCTTTCAGCAGATGTTCAGGACACATTGTTGAAGAAAATAGTCATTTTTTTCTGGGTATAGAATCAGATTAAAGCTCACCTGAAAAATGTGCGCCTCAGCAGCTTGAAACATTTAAAAATGCAGGTATCTCAGAAACCCGTCCATAATGTTGACATAGTGTATCGACTTTACCTAAACTTCCAGCTCTAACTGTGAAGGAAACTTCATTTTCTGTTTTTGAAAGATGAAAAACCAATCCGTTCAACAATGAGCCAAGACAAATTGTGTAACCTAGCCTTGTTGACCATTGAGTCTGATCTAACAAGAAAATTGATTTTCAGAATATAATTGATGATTTTGCCAATATAAATCCAGAAAAAAAGTTTATTTAAGAAGTGCCTGTGAATAAAACAATTCTTACTTTCTGAGTTTATAAGATTTGATAGTCTTATGCTGATGCAATGATAACAATAATGGTCAGTGATTTATAAAGGGAATAATATGCCTTAGTGGTTATGCTGATATAATAGGTACATGATGTCACTACTTTAATAGCCTAATCTAGTAATACTATGCCGTCTTGAGTTTATTCTCTTAAAATGCATGATTTAACCAAGATAGTTATAATGACGTTGGTAAATGGTTTTGGTTGTCTTGATGTACTTTCCCTATTAAATTTAACCTAAATAGGCCAGAATGTATTTAATTAGAACCTTAAACAGCTCACACCGGACCCCCCCCCCCAAGCTGGAAGGGGTCGCTTCGCTACCATAACTCAAAGGGCCCCGCCAATCTGAATAGGCCTAGGGCCCGGGAGATTCTTAATCCGGCCCTGGGTGCAGTAGCTCTTATTTTTTTTCTGCCAGTTTTTTTTTCTTTTTGCAATCCTGTTTAATTTGAGGATCACATGACAACTCCTTGTGATATACTACTTCAGTTATTGTAACCTTGCTGTGTGCTTTATTATTTAATATCAGTAAGTTCTGTGGCTGGTAATTAAGATTTGGTGCTATTAATTTTTTTTTTCCCAAAATGGCTGACACTGGTGAACATTCTGAGGATGACATGCATTTGATGGTGACATTGAATCAAATCCCCATGATAAGGACCTGGATAAGAATAGTAAATATTACAAATGAAATAACCTAGTTGCAGAAGAAAAGGAACGGTTAAGGATTGAGCGCACAAAGATCCAGAACAGAACCTAGAGGACTTAGGGCTCAAGAAAGAAGCTAAAGAGAGGCAGCTTCTTCTCACCAGACACATACAACAAGGGTAATGTTTTTTCATTTGGTTAAAGCCGTAAAATTGTGCCCAAATTCCTAGAGAAAGACCCAGACCAGTTTTTTTTATCTGTTATTTGAAACTTAACGGCCAAATCACCCAAGTTTTGGCCGGACAAGGAATGGGTGACATTACAAGAACACAATTAGTTGGTAAAGGTTACAGGTTATTAGTTCTTTAGAAGGATCCTGTCCTTTCTGATTATCTAACTAAAAGAGGTAGTTTTACTGGCTTATCAAATGTTTGCCGGAAAGGTACCGGCAGAAATTCAGAGGACTAAAGTTTCAGTCAGGGCAGTCCTTTGGGGAATATGGTAAGAGAAATGTCACTTCTAAATAGTGGTGTCGCTCAAAGGGGTGTAGCAATTAATGGGGGAAAAGGTGTAAATTACCTTAAATTTGGTTAGAGGATCTTTTGGGAAATGTTCCTTCTGACCTTAAGGCATATCATGTTTTGGTAGGCAGAGCAGAGATCCCACAAATTAACATTAAGATTGACAACACTCTAATTACCAGAAATAATGGGGGCAAAATTCTTAGCTTAGAACCTTGACAACAACCTGAATTTCAGCACCCATATCCAGCATAAAACCAAAAAAGTATCCCAAAACGGTTGGGACCTCTCCAAGATACTACACGTCCCCGCAAAATCCCCTTTCCCACACTATACCATCACTTATTTATCCAAAACCTCCCTATGCTTTTTGTGCTTGGGGATCAAGCGCAAACCCCTAAAGCCAATAAAAACCCCAACAAAAAGTGCATAAAATAATCCTAAACCCCATCCCTGGCAAACCCCCCCCCTCTTCAAAACCCCTAAAACTTACCCCCCTTCAGTCCCCACTTTTATACTGTGAAATCTAATCTACGGGCCCTAAACTTAATACAACCTTGACCTAAAACGCTTTTTGATAGTTGTGAAGAACCCCAGGCATAACCCCAAACCCAAAAAACATCTCTCACATTCCCCTGTCCGACTAACCTTTACAAAAATTCAATGTATGTAAAGGGCCCCTAAAATCGGAATACCCTACCTGAAACTCAGAACTGAGAAAATTATCACCTTCAAAACTACCATTAGAAAACTTTATTCCCTGATAACCCGTCAACTAACTACACGAATACCCCTGGTGGTTACATTTAACCACCATCATTTGACCATAAACAGAAAATATTTTTCTCAATCTTAAAATAATAACCCTGTGTACTCCAATCAAAACTTTACTGTCCAAAAACAAAAGATTCAATTGCTAAACTACAAACAGATTTAGTCACTTAGCATAATACCAATTCCCCTCATAATTTGAAATATTTTACAATTAAGAATAAAACAAAGTCTCCCCGAAATGCTACCCCATGCAAAAGCTTCTAGGGTAACTCTGAAATACAATTTTACTACATGTAAACCACACAATAACCAAATTTCTGAAAAATCGCATTGTACCCTTTTAAAAGGGAAAAAATTTTGATTAAATTTTAAATTTGAATCTTGAGGAGAAGGATCTTGATTTTTAATAATGCTTTAGAGCTGGGTAAAGGATTTTTAGCTAACCAAAAATTTTGGGAGTATTACCACACCCCACATCTAATAAGGTAAATTTTTTCTTCCCACAATAGGATAAGAAAAATTTTAGAGGTTTAAGCCACCCATTTTTCAACCCAATAACCACCGAGTTTTAATAACCCCAATTTTCCAGTACCCACTGAGGGGTTTTAATCAGTGTCACAGGTCAGGACTACAAGGAAAGGGGGGACGAGCCCGTTCCCCCGAACCAAGGGTCAACCTAGGTCAAAAAGGGCAGGGGCCTTTAAACCTTTTCATTTTCATATTGCAATAAACAGGGGCCCGGCCAAAATTGTCGAAAGATCTTAGGGGCAGGCTGTGGGAGTGCTTCTCCGAAATACCCCAATTAACTGTGTGGCTTGCATTGCAGTCTTGCCCCCCAAGGGATCCAAGAAGACCCGCTGTCTTTGACCCTCGGATGAAAGGGCTTTCAAGTAAGTCTACTGGGCCTTACATCAAATGAAGGAGGGGGCCGGGTGTTATGCCCTTTTTGGGACACTTGTAGCACATAAACCTTGCTTTGCAGGGGTGTATTGCCAGTGTCGGAAGACACCTACACCGGATTGGAATTTTTTTAAAGGATAACTGGGTCCCCGTCAGGACTCCAGTGCACAGTTTAGGTAGGTCTGCGTCCATCTGGGTACCACCTGTAGGGTTTTCAGAAGATGTACCTTTTGCAGGAGTTGACCTTATAGGAACAACGTTGTGGGGTCCTCAAAATGGGGAAGTTTGGTTTTTCAGGCCCGCTTTACAAGGTGGTAATGACCCAATTTGGGCAACGGGACCTGGGGAAAATTTTTAATGTGCTTTCGGACTAAAAGGGGAACAAGGGAGAAGCTTTTTGCCCCCCTTGACCTTTGCCCGTGGTGATGGTTTTTGGGTGGGGGGCCTGTTCATTGGTTGACCAAGGGACTTGAGCGTGAGAACCGGCTCAACCGAACTCGTTGGAGAAGGGTTTTTGGGGCTGATGGGGAAAAAAATCCCCTGATCTGCAGCAGCTGAGGAGGCCCGGGAAGGTTGTGACCTCCGGGAAAGCTATTCTTTTTCTTGTCGCGGGGGATGTGGTTCCCAATTTACCAGTGTTTATTTTTCAGAGTTTATCAAAAGAGCAAAACTCTTTTTAAGAGGCCTGGCTGACGTGGGCCCTGGCGAACTATTAAATGTTTTTGTCAGTATTTTTACAGATTCTGAAGGAAAGGCATTTTTAGTGTTTTGACGGGAGACTAAATAATCAGTGTTTTAAAAAAATTTTCCCTTTTCTAAAAGGGGTTCCAGAGTCTATACCCTTTCTGATTAATTTCGTGTGTGGGTTTTTAGATTTCGGTGAAACATTTTTTTTCTCTTAGGGTTTGCACAAATCACCCAGAAGTCAATTTTATGAAATGTCATTTTTTTGGGGCCTACTTGAGGTTTTAAAATTTTCCAATGTATATCATTAGGAGTCAAAAAAAAGCACCTGTTTTTCAGTCTTCAGGGCAAGCTGTTTGTTTTACCCCGTACAAAAAGGACTGGGAGGAGGGAAATTTCCCCCCCTTTTCTTTCCGTGTTGGGAAGCACTCTGGAAACTTTTTGTCATGTGCTACGTAAGTAAGAAGAAGAATTTTTCAGTTACACAAATCAGTTAATAGATTAAACTCCCCGAAAAATGTGCGCCCTCAGCGCTTTTGAAACATTTAAGAAATGCAGGTATCTCAGAAACCTTCCATAATGTTGACATAGTGTATCGCCTTTACCTAACACTTCCAGCTACTAACTGTGAAGGAGAACGTTTCATTTTCTGTTTTGAAAAGAGTGAAAAACCAGCTCCGTTCAACAATGAGCCAAGACAAATTGTGTAACCTAGCCTTGTTGACCATTGAGTCTGATCTAACAAGAAATATTGATTTTCAGAATAAAATTTGATGATTTTTGCCAATATGAAACCCAGAAAAAAGTTTTTTTAAAGAAGTGCCTGTGAATAAAAACAATTCTTTACTTTTTGAGTTTATATGATTTGATAGTCTTATGCATGATGCAATGATAACAATAATGGTCAGGGGTTTATAAAGGGAATAATAGTGCTGTAGTGGTTATGCTGAATATAATAGGTACATGATGTCACTACTTTAAAAAGCCTAATCTAGTAATACTATGCCGTCTTGAGTTTATTCTCTTTAAAATGCATGATTTAACAAGATAGTTATAATGGCTGTTGGTAAATGGTTTTGGTTGTCTTGATGTACTTTCCTATTAAATTTAATCTAAATAGCCAGAATGTTTTTAATTTAAAACCTTAAACAGGCTCACACCGACCCCCCCCCCCAAGCTGGAAGGGGTCGCTTGCTTACCCTAACTCAAGGGGCCCCGCCAATCTGAATAGCCTAGGGCCCGGAGACTTTTTAAATCCGCCCTGGGTGCAGTAGCTTTTTATTTTTTTTTTCTGCCAGGTTTTTTTTTTGGTGGTGCAATCCTGTTTAATTTGAGGGAGTCACATGACAACTCCTTGTGAATATACTACTTCAGTATTGTACCTTGCTGTGTGCTTTATTATTTTATATCAGTAAGTTCTGTGGTGGTAGTAAGATTTTGGTGCTATTTTTTCCCAAAATGGCTGACACTGGTGAAATTCTGAGGAGACATGCTTTTGGGAAAGGGTGACATTGAATCAAATCCCATGATAAGGACCTGGATAAGGAAGTAGTAATTTTACAAATGAAATTACCCTAGTTGCAGAAGAAAAGGGAAAGGTTAAGGATTGAGCGCACAAGATCCAGGAACAGAGAGCCTTAGAGGAGCTTAGGGCTCAAGAAAAAGCTAAAGTGAGGCAGCTTGCTTCTCACCCAGACACAGACACAAGGGTAGTGTTTTTCATTTGGTTAAAGCCGTAAAATTTGTGCCCAAATTCCTAGAGAAAGACCCAGACCAGTTTTTTCTGTTATTTGAAAGTACGGCCAAATCCCAAGTTTGGCCGGAAAAGGAATGGGCGACATAGCAAGAACCCAATTAGTTGGTAAAGGGTTACAGGGGTATTAGTTTCTTTAGAAGGATCTGCCTTTTTTGATTATCATAAGCTAAAAGAGGTATTTTACTGGCTTTATCAAATGTTGCCGGAAAGGTACCGGCAGAAATTCAGAGACTAAAGTTTCAGTAAGGGTTTTGTGGATATGGAAGAGATGTCACTTCTAAATAGTGGTGTCGCTCTAGGGGGTGGTAGGCAATTTGGGTTAATTATTAAATTTGTTAGAGGATTTTTGGGAATGTTCCTTCTGACTAAGATTTAGTTGTTGCAAGCAGGAGATCAAATTAACATTAAGATGACAACACTCTAATTACCAGAAATAATGGGGCAAATTCCTAGGTTACTTGACAACAACCTGATTTGCAATCCAGATCATTTAAAATAGTACCAAAGGTTGGATCCTAAGAACGATCATACGGCTGTCATAAATGCCGCATTACATAGCCTCACTTATTTATCCATACCTCAACGTACTTTGTGGTTGGTTCAATCTGCAGCCACCTAAAGCCAATATAACCCAGAAAAACTGCAGTAAAAATCACTAAATCCATCCTGGAAAACCCCCCCCCACTTCTAGACTAAATTATTTCCCCTGTTCATTAATCCACACTACTCTGTGCATCTCTCTACAGGGCCTTAAACTCTAATATCAACCTTGACCTAAACGTTCTTGATAGTTGTGAACCAAGGAGCATAACACAGACAAAACCTCTCGTTCCCAGGTCCGACTAAACCTTTACAAAATAATTCTTTGTATGTCTTAAATCATACAATTTCAATGGCATTATAAATCTGGAAATACCTATGAGAACTCTAAACTGCTGACAATTATCACCTTCAAAACTACCATTAGTAAACATCTTATTCTGATACACAGTACACTAACTACCAGGACACCACCTTGGGGATTCAACTTCAATCACTCCTCATTATGACCAGAAACAGGGGAAAAATTTATCTCAATCTTAAAATAATAAATCCTGTGATACTCCAATTCTTTTAACTATGTACTGTGCCAAAACAAAAGCTTTCACATGCTAAACTCCATTAAATAGTATTTAGTCACTTAGTCTATAATCTCCTTACCTCATAATTTTGTAATATTTTACAATAAGAATAAACTAGTCGTGCCGGAAATGCCTAGCCATGTCAAGCCGTTCAGTGGGGACACTCTGGTAATCACAATTTTAATAATGTAACCCACACAATTTAACCAAATTTCTGATTAACTAGTTGTAATCCTTATAGAGAAAGACTTTGGGAATGAATTTGATTTGAATCTTGAGGAGAAGGATCTTGATGATTTTAATAATGCCCTTTAGAGCTGGGTTGAAGATTTTTAGCTAACCCAAAAATTTGGTAGTAGTTAAACACACCACATACTTTTAATGGTAATTTTCTCTACCCACCAATAGGAATAAGAAATTTCAGAGGTTTAAGCCACCCATTTATCAACCTAATAACCACCAGAGTTTTAATAACCCTAATTAAACCAGTACCCACTCGAGGAGGTTTTAAGTCAGCTGTCACAGGTCCAGGGCTACAAGGAACAGGGGGGACGAGCCCAGTTCCCCAGAACCAAGGGATCAAAACCCAGGTCAAATGGGCAGGGGCCTTTAAAACCCTTATCATTTACATATTGCAATAAACAGGGCCACCCGCAGCCATATTGTCGAAGATGCTTAGGGACCAGGCTGTGGCAGATGCTTCTCCATAAATACACCAATTACACATGATGTGGCTTGCATTGCAGTCTTGCCCCAAGGTATCCAAAGAAGACCAGCTGTCTTTGACCCTCGGATGAAGGTCTATTCAAGTAAGTCTACTGTGGCCTTACATCCAAAATGAAGGTAGGGTCACGGGTGTTTTGCTTTGAGGGACACTTGTAGCACATACACCTTGCTTTGCAGGGGTGTATTGCCAGTGTCGGAAGACACCTACACGGATTGGACATTTTTCTTAAAGGGATAACTGGAGTCCCTGTCAGGACTCCAGTGCACAGGTTATGGGTAGAGTCTGCGAACCAGCTGGGTACCTACCTTTAGTATTGCAGAAGATGTACCTTTTGCAGAGGTTGACCTTCTACTAGCCAACAACGAGTTTGTGGGACTCCTCAAAAGTGAGACTTTTGGGTTTTTGCAGGACCCTGCATTCAAGGTGGTAATGACCCAATTGGAGCAACGGTACCTGAAAATTTTTCAATGTGTCTTTTCGGACTACACAGGGGAGAACAAGGCAGAAGCTTGTGCCACCCTGTGACCACTTCTGCACACTGTGATGGATGTTTGGGAGCATGGGACCCTGTTTAATTGAGTCTGACCTGCAGGAGACTCTGAGCATGAAGAACTCCGCTCAACCGTAACTCGGTGGAAGAATGGTCTGTGGTGCTGATGTGGGACAAAAATTCCCCTGAACTCTGCAAGCAGCTGAGTTGAGGCCCGGGAAGGTTGTGACCTCCGACCGCTATTCTCATTTAATCAGTTGTCGCGGAGATGTGGTTCTCCAAATTTACCAAGTGTTTATTTTTGCAAGAAGTTTGATCTCAAATGAGCAAGACACTTTAAGAGACCTGTGCTGACGGTGGCCGTGGACAGAACTATTAAATTGTTTTTGTCAGTATTTTTCACAGATTCTGAAGGAAGGCATTTCAGTGTTAAGACGGAAGGCTAAATAATCAGTGTTATCTATTAATAAATTTCCTTTTCTAACAGGTTACTAGAGTCCTAAACCCTTTCTGGATTAATTTCGTGTATGTGTGGTTTTTGAGATTTCTGGTGAAACATTGTTGTCTCTTAGGCTTTGCACAAATCACCTCATACTCATATTTTATGAAAAGTCAGTAGTTTTTTGAGAGGCCTACTTGAGGTTAAATTTTCCAATGTATATCATCCCTAGGAGTCAAAGAAAAGCACCATGGTTTTAAACCATCTCTCAGGGCATGCATCTTTGTTTACCCAGTACCAGAAGGACTGGCGAGGAGGAATTCCCCTCCCTTTCATTAACCGAGTTTGGAAGCACACTGGAATCATTAAGTCATGTGCTACGTGAGGATGGTGATGTTTCCTCCCGGCGGTGTTTTTTTTCTCGGTTTCAGAAAATTCTTGGCTAAGATGAAGGTCGATGGCACTAGTGCAAAAGCAGTCTAGCCAGTCCCGCCCGGTGACGTGGGACTATGAGGTGTGCTTAAAACATTCTGGAAGTGAGAGAGATCGGGATGGCATTGGAGGCCGGGTCCTGGGAAGCGCTATAATGAACTGTGTGGTGAACTTCAAAATGAATGAGGATATAGTCCCTGAGAAAGATAATGTAAGCAGGAAAATTGTAGAGATTGTGGAAGAATTTGGATCTTCTGAAAGACCGGTTTGAAGTGTTGGCTCACCATGGTGCACCTTAGTGAAAGACTTTTGGGGATGCTGAAAAAATTGGGCCATGTTAAACCCCATGAGTATAGGTTTCCGAAATTTGTGAAATGGCAGATAGGCCTGGCATGATGTAAGCTGGGTGAAATAGGTTCCTTGAAGGAGGTGAAGTGTTTAATTTCTAGAGACTGTGTTTGATCCAGCGAGCAGTTCGGTGGGACGTTGTCTTTTACTGGTCTCACACTAGGTGATACTGACAACGTGCACTGACCTAACTGCCAGGTACATTTAAAAATAAGTTAAGTGTCCCTCCCTCTTTAAAGAACTACATGCAAATTGTGTGAATTACATGGTGGGTCATCTGTTCTTCCCATGACCATAGTGTCCAAGGAACCACACCCTATATAAGTAACATTTTAATATCTCGTGCCATGTACGCTTTTGTATGCCATTAAGCCGTCAAATCTTTTATGTGTAATCCAGTTACACCACCCTGGGTTTTTGCAAAATGATACAGAGTTGGGTCAGTCTTTGTTCAGGTAGAGCTGAGAAGTAAAGCCACTCGCTTCTTTCTCAGCAAAAAGTAGCAGGCATCAAAGAAGTTAGACCTCCATAGAAAAGGAGGCTCTTGCTTAGGTTGGCAGTGCAACATTTCTTATGAAGGTGCCACATATCTCATCAGTTCACCCTATAACTGTGTAATAGTGACCATAACCCTTTAACGTTTCCTTCACTTAATGAGGCTCCAAACAAAGACTTACCTAGGAGGGCCTTGTTTCTCAAACTTTCATAATCTTGCGTGACTCATTATGTGAATGGAGAGATAATGTGGTTGCTATTACCTTGTCCTTCTTTAAAGTGCCATATGTAGTGGTCCAATCACTTATCTATTCTTATTTTGCAGTGGTTCGCGGTAGAACGAAGTAGTGTAACCCTGGACCGACCAAAGGAGAAGGCAGTTTAGCTGGACTGGGAGTAGCAGGATTCCCCTAGTGAGGTGTGTAATTTAGGGGGGTAGTCACATCAAAGGCCATGCCTAGTAAGGTATGCTACTTTTTTAGGTGTGGCTTTGAATGCCCTCGCCCTCTGTTTTATGTTGGTATAGGGACTGTTGGACCTAACGTTTTAGTGAATAGTTGGGGCTGGCGCGTGATGCCGGCTCAACTGGTTGGGTCATGTCTTTTGATCCGAGGTGTTTTGGTTCTCCAGGACTCTTTCATTTTTCTTTTTGGATCACCGCAGGGTGACTCCCAGGGTCCTCGAGAATGACCTGTAGGTGACGCCTGGTAGGTCCACCTTTTGTTGGGGTCCTTCAGTGATGACCTGCCATGTCCTACGGCCGCAGTCCCACCAACAAGATTTATGTGCCTATCCAATCCCGTTGTTTTAGGGGCCTGATATATTCCCCTCTCCTGTGCTCTCCTGATTCTCGCAAAGGTGTGTCCATGGGGAACCATTTTTGTTACTAAAGATTGCTTGTGAGATGGGAAGTGGTAAGTGATGTTGTTTTCGCTCAGTAGAATCTACAACATGTAACATCGTTTTTCCTTGTTCTATTGAACACCTGGAAATGTACTTACTGTTTAAAAGTTTTTTTTGGTGGCACCTACAGTTTTGTCGTGCCTTCAACATACTGAACTTGGGTTACGATCATAAAAACGCATTCCTCAGGGGCACTTTTGTAAAAGTTAACTTGCTTGTTTAATAATTAGCTTGATGAATGTAGGTAACAATTCATCAACGCCAGTCCAGCCTGGCCACACTGTTTTGTAAGGTGCCTTTTCCTAAGACAGCTGTCTAAGAGTGTGACTGGAGCTCGTTGGGCCATTGAACTTTGATCACTTTATTGTTCCACGAATTTCACAAGTCCTGCAATCTAGTACCTCAGTTCTGTAATATTGCATATTTGTAGTACCAAGAGACCGTGATTGTATGGTGGTGCATTCCTCAGTATCATTTTGCCCGTTGCCTCAGACTTAATATGGTTTAATTTCTTTTTTTTTTTCTTTTTTTTGCCTAGTGGGGTCCCTACTGACACCGCTAGCAAGTGAGACCTATGGCTGGGGGTGGGGGTGTATATGCAGGGTTCTGCATACCATCGTATGTTACATATAAGTGGGACTGAAGTGTGCCATAATAGTAATGAATATTATAGTTTAAAAATAATTTTTATAATTGATATTGTGCATTGGGTCCTGTAAAGAAAATCTAACTTTAATTATAAAGAATTCTGTTAATGATTTATTATCCAAGCATTGTTTGGGTATGCGGAGTAAGCTAGTTTGAGGCAGTCACTGAACGTTAGCATGGTGGTGTAAGGCTGGCTGGCGTCGGAGATACTGTGTATATTTAAGATAAGTTTGCAGTTGTGCAATCATTTTGTTTATTCCAACTAACATAGGCTCTCATATTCCAATTTCAAATTCAATTCAAATTCAAAGTTTTATTCTCTATAGGGATTACATCTGATTTACAGAAATTTGGTTATTGTTTGGTTTACAGAGAAAGATTGAGATTACAGAGTGTACCACTAAAACGTTAGCATGGCTAGCATTTGGGGGCATATTTTAGTTTTATTCAAAAAAGTAAAATATTACAATTATGAGGAAATTTGGATTATGGCTAAGGACAAATATATTTTGTGAGTTTAGCAAGTGAATGTTTTTGTTTTGGCACAGATTTTTTTTCATTTTGGAGTATCAAGGATTCATTATTTTAAGACTGGATTAATATTTTTTTTTTGGTCAAATGGGTGAGCGAGGAAAGGGTTTGCCCACGGTGGTTTTTCGTGAAGTTATTTGACGGGGTGATCAGGGAGAAAAGTTTTTTAATGGTAGTTTTAAGGGAGAATGTGTCTGCGTTCTAAGTTCTCAGGTAGGGTATTCAGTTTTGGGGGCCCTTTGCTACTTTTGAATTTTTGTAAAGGTTTAGACGGACAGGGGGAATGTCGTAGAATGTTTTTTTCTGGTGTTATGCCTGTGGGTTCGTCAAACTATCAAAAAGCGTTTTGGTAAGGTTATATTAGATTTTTAAGGCCCTGTAGATATAGTTCCCACAGTAGTAAGTGGGATGTTGAAGGGGATATTTAATCTTTGAAGAGTGGGGGGGTGTGCTCCCGGGATGGGTTTAGTGTTTTCTTACTGCAGCTTTTGGGGGGGTTTTTTTGGGGCTTTAGGTGTGTTGCTGCAGTTGACCCCCAAGCAAAATAGATGGGTAGGTAGGATAAATAAGTGGTGGTTTAGTGTGAAAAGGCATTTTGCGGCACGTAGTATGATTTTGGAGAGGATCCCAACCTTTTTTTGGATACTTTTTTGGCTTATGCTGGTATGGGGCTAAAAATTCGGTTATTGTCAAGGTAAAAAGCCTAGGAATTTCCCCCCTTTTTTTTGGTAATTAGAGTGTTTCAATCTTAATTTTAATTTTGCATCCCCTGCTCTGCTCCAAAAAAAATTTAATAATTTTGTAAAGTTTAAGCGTAAGTTTATTGGTGTCACCCAAGTCGATTTTTTAATCAGTCCTCTTCACAATGGTTTTAAAGGGTGGCAAGATTGGGCGAGAGAGACATAAGGTGTATCACAAAGAGAAGGGGTTTAAAGGTGTTGGGATACTTTTGGAAAGGGCATTGATGTATATAGGAAGAGCAGGGGACAAGGGAAATTCCCCTGCGGAACTCCAGTACAAGGGGCCGTGTTGCTGTGCGTGTCTTTAATGGTGACGTTGTACCTATTGTAAGAAAGATTTGAAAAAAAGCAACCAGGGGCCTCTTAACGTTTTCAATTTTAAGGATTTCGTGGTTTACTGTGTCAAAAGTTTTCTTAGGTCAATAAAATTCCAGTGGATTTTCCTTTTTTTCCCAATGCTGTGAAAAGCAGATCTAGATTTTTATGTTGCATCATTAGTGCTTTTTTTTTCCCCAAATCCAAACGGGCGGGGTTTGAGTATGTTTTGGCCGTTATAAACGAAAACAGTCTCCTGTGCACGATTTTCTAAAATTTTGGATACAATGGTAAGTTAGATATTGGCATGTTGTTTAAGTCTGGGGTCCCCACTTTTTGTATTGGTGAAACCCCTTTTTCCATTTTAGTAGTTTGGGGAAAGGTGCTAGTCTCTATTGATTTGTTAAAAAAAGAAATAAAATGCATCAAAGGCTGGGCCCGCTCGCTTGTAAGTAATGGTGGGCATGGACAGATTCCCCGAGTTATTTTTAAGTGACTTTTTGATTCAATGATTTTCCCCCCCCTTTTTGGGGGCTCAGTTGGTGCAAATAGAAGGAATTGGGGAAAATTTCCATTGGGTAGCCCCGGGCAGGCTTGGTTTGGGTTTTTACGGCGAGATTAGATCCTATGTTTGAGAAAAGCGTTTTTCTTTTTAGCTGTGTAGTGGGTTTTGGGGTGTTTCATTAGGTTTATTTTGGACAATTTCTTGGTTTTTCTCATTTGTGGGCCCCTAAAATCTGAGAGAGTGTTTTTCCAGGTTTTTTTTATATCCCCTCTAGTGTCTGTGAATCTCGGAGTAGTTATTTTTTGGGCTTTTTTTTTATTTTGGTGGAGCTGAAAATAGTTTTAAGAAAAATCTTTGTGTTTTAAGCCTGTCTTATTGTTTTTAATTTTGGTTTTTCTTGTCAATGGATTTCAGAATGGTGTGGTTACCCCAGGGAAACCAAGCCGTTTTTTTGTATTTTTTTGTTTTTATAGGACAATGTTTGTTGTTAGTCTAAATTTGTTAAAAAGATGTCGCCCAGTCTCAATACCATTGGCCTTGGGGAAAATTCTGTGGGGCCATAAAGTTTAGGTCGCTGTGAACTTCCTTATGAGGCCTGTCATGGAGTCAAATGAGACTTTGTTGTATTCAAGTGGTGGTTTACTAATGGCGGAAATGGAATGGTCTGTAGTGCTACTGTGTTACCCCTGATTTAAGGGGGTGTATATTGGTCCTATTGGGTTTTTATGGGTTTCCTTGTCTCATGGCTGGGTTGGTTTAGTTATTGTTGGTATGAGAAGGTGTTGTTCATTTGTTTTGAAATCAGTTTCAGGCTTCATTAGTAAGCCAAGGTGATGTTGAAGTCTCCAGCTAAGAGAAGGGGTGTTATTATTTTTTGTTTTATTAGTGCTTTAATTTTCATGAAATTTGGATGTTGTTGAGGTATCGGTAAATGGACCCAAATTTTTATAGGGGTCTTTAAAGGTTTTTTTCAGTAAAATTAGCAAAAAGTATTCCCCATTTCATCAAAAAGCAATGGGGCAAGGGCAAGATAATTGGTTAAGTAATAGTTTCAAAACACCCCCCCAAATTGGTTTGTTTTTGCGTTGTGAATTGCTGTGTATCCCCGGGAGAGGGGTAGATATCTATTGGTTTTTGCTTTTAAACCAGGTCTCAGTAAGAATAAAGCAGGAGAAGGGGGTCTTTAGTGATTCAAGGAGTGTAGGAGGTCTCATATGTTTGTCAGGACTATGTTGTAGTTTAGTATGATGACTTTTAGCATTGTTTAGGGGTAGTTTTGCTTGTGATGCTGTGTAATAAAAGGGAGTTACTTTTCCAAAGGGTTTTTATTGGGTGTCAGATTAGGAGGTTTAGTCAGGGTAACGTGATCAATATCTTCTAGGTTTAAAAAATTTTGGTTATTTATATCCTTGTTGTGTGTTGTTTTACTACTGATTCTGTAGTGGTAGGGGGTTTGGACAATATATGCTAGAGATTTGGTCATGTTGGGTATAGTCCTACTAACATAATGAAGTTTTATGTTGTCTGTGTGTTTTGTGGGGTGAATAAAGTACAACTAGGATAAACTAATAATATAAAAAAAACAAATTAAAAATGAAAAGACTCTCACTTGTTATGCACTAAGGGCTAATAATGATTTTGTGGAGTCTTGTTTTGAGCTAGAGTGAGCTAAAGTACAATAGGTTTTTAAACTAAAAATATAAAGATACAAATTAAAAATAGCCTTTCTCTCATTGTAATTGCACTGGTCTAAATAGTGAATTTTTGGGATTGCTATATCTTGAGAGATGAGCTATGGTACAACTGAAATTTAAAAATAAAAAATACAAATTAAAAAATACAAAATTTAAAAGTGCACCAGCTTCACAGTAATTCACTATGGTTAATATAGTGAATTTGGGATTGACTTGATTGAGGTAGAAAGGCTATAGTACACAACTTTAGTCTAATAATATAAAAATACAAATTACAAATAGCCCAGTCTCTACTAGTAATTGCCATAGGGCTGTATAGTGAATTTGGTATTGACTATGTATTTACTAGAATGAGCTAGAGTAAAACTGTGATTAATCTAATAAAATAATGAAGAACAAGATCTTTAATTGTAATTGCACTAAGGTCTTATATAAGTTGTTTAAAGAATTAGAGTTAATTTGATTTAAAAATTTTACGGAAAAAAAAGATAGCAAAAAAATAATAAAAAAAAAGAATTGATAAAAATAAAAATGGAATGATTGGTTATAAAATGCTAGTAAGATGGGAGATAGGATGAATAAAAGTTGAGTTGAAAAATACTGGTTAAAAAAGTATGGAATAAAAAAGTCAATAAAAGGTTACAAAGTTTATAATATAGTTTAAAAAAATTGGGGAATAATAGGGATTTTTGAATAAAATTGGGCAAATTTGGGATTTTTTTAAAGTGAGGTAGAATTTTTGAAGCAAGTTATGGAACATGATGTGGTAAAATTTAATAAAGGAGATAGATTTGTAGATATTTTTAAAACATTAAGACTATGAGGGAGAAAAGGGCGTTGAGTACAACAATGACAATTAAAGTATTGGAGTATTTGAATTTTAGGGGGCACAAATTTATGAAATATGACAATAACATAACGGGGCTATGGGTTTATCTGCACTTTTCTCTGATTCGTTGTCCCCGCCTACTTAGAATGTTTTAAGGTCAGTTCTGTGGGATGAAGTATCTCTTTCCAGTGGGGTGTTTCCCAACTGCTTTTTTCCATCCCCCACAAAGCCTGGTGGATTTTTTGGGATAGGCCGTTTTTTTAGCCCATAAAGAAGGGGTTTTTCTCATTTTTGGGAAGGCATCATTGACGTAAAAAACAGTTTTATGTAATAGATGTTTTTAGAAGTTGTTTCTTTGTAAACTATTTTGGGGAATTTTAACAGCATGTTTTTTTTACCGCAGATAGCCCCCAGTTTTCAATCCTTTAAGTCATCACTAGTATGTTAAGGCGAAAGGGGGTCCCTTTATAACTGTAGGGTGGGCCTAGAGGTCTCTTGGGTGACTGTGGGGGGAGATGTTTTCTGTTAATACAAAAGCGTCAGTAGCTCTGTTGGTCATTATGGTTTGGAAGTTGATTTTGACATTTGCAAGTTGTTGGTCCCCCTTGCTTTTCTGTAATTTGGTAGTAAGTAGGGGACTTGGGCTTTTAAAAATGTTGTGGTGTCTGGGACCGGGGGTGGGTGCTGCTTTGTTGTTTAGAGTGTCTAGTTTAGTTTTAGAGCAGTGATCTTGTTGAGGGAATCTGCATTGCAGCCTTTTGTTCCTGCATTTCTTGAGTTTTTTGGTGATCGTTTTGGGTTTTGAATCAAAGGAGTTTAGCTATTTCTGGTCGGTGATCTTTTTGAATCAAATACTGGGAAAGGGGTTTCTTGGACTGCGCGGCGGGCCCTTTTGTTGTGCTGTGTGTGTTGTGATGGTGTCGGGGGGTGATGAGGGGTTTTGTCCGGCGGGAGTACCCCAAATTTCCTGTGTTATTATGCTCTCCCTTTGAGTTTGGGGTCCTTAGCTGGTTACTGGATCTTCTTTTATTGTTCTGACCCTTGTCCATTGCTGTGGTTCGGGAGAATAGTAGGCGAGGGTGTTGGGTGAATGTTGTGGGGTAAACACTTCGGGGGCGGGGGGGTAGGAGTTGCTAGAACGAGTCCTATTAGTTGGTAATTTGTGAACTTTTGGGTGATTTCTGCAGTTGCTTTATATCATTCTGGGTATCCACACATGTTAGTGTTATGCGGGTCTTGATTAGGTCATCACTGGGCTGCTGGGAACCTCAGGTAGAAGTAAAAATAGAGGACAAGGTTTCCTGTTGCCGCTGCCGCTGCCGAGCTTACCTGTATGTGCACCCAGGCTCTGACATGGTCAGGGTGCTGTGGGAGGAGTGAGGAAATAAGAAATGAGGTTGGGAGTGGAGTAAAGAGCTGACGAGGCTATATAGGTGTTATGGTGGCTGGACCTCAAGCCAGCAGCTGCTTGTGTACCCTCATTTGGGCGTTTAGGATTAAGGTGTTTCTTTTATGTTATGTTATGGTGACTAAATAGATATATTTTCCTAATTAGGATTTTTTGAATAACCCTCTGTTGCCCAACCCCTTTAAGTGCACATACCAGTTTAGCACTTTCTGTTTTGACTGGGATAGCCCTAGGTGGCCTGTTTGGGCTTGAGATGTGAGTAACTTTTACCTTTGCCCTTAGACCAGGCTCAAGCCCCCAGCTATCCCACATTTTTGCATAACAGTAGGTACGGCAGAAAGTAGTTACGGGAGGAACTAGGGGTGGCAGAGAGTAGGTACGGCAGATAGTAGGTACGACAGTTAGTAGGAACGACAGAGTAGGTACGGCAGAGTTGGTACGGCAGATAGTAGGTACGGCAGATAATAGGTAAGGTAGATAGTAGGTATGGCATATAGTAGGTTTGGCAGGTAGTAGGTACGGCAGATTAGGTACAGCAGATAGGTACGGAATATAGTATGTACGATAGATAGTAGGTACGGCAGATAGTAGGTAGGGCAGAGTAGGTACAGCAGATGATAGGTACAGCAGATAGTAGGTATGGCAGGTAGTAGGTATGGCAGATAGTAGGTGCAGCAGATAGTAGGTACAGAAGATAGTAGGAACAGCAGGTAGTAGGTATGGCAGATAGTAGGTTACGGCAGATAGTAGGTTTGGACAGATAGTAGGTACGGCAGATAGTAGGTACGGCAGAGTAGGCATATCAGATAGTAGGTACGTCAAATAGTAGGTACAGCAGAGTAGGTACAGCAGGTAGTAGGTACGGCAGATAGTAGGTGCGGCAGAGTATGTACAGCATATAGTAGGTACAGCAGAGTAGTTACAGCAGATAGTACGTATAGCAGAGTAGGTACAGCAGATTGTAGGTACGTCAGATAGTAGGTACTACAGATAGTAGGTACTGCAGAGCAGGCACAGCAGATAGTATGTACAGCAGAGAGAAGGTACTCTAGAGTAGGGTTCAGCAGATATTAGGTACGACAGATAGTAGGTACGGCAGATAGTAGGTACGGCAGAAAGTAGGCACGGAGAGAGTAGCTACGGCAGAGTAGGCATGGCAGAGTATGTAGGCAGAATTAGGTACAGCAGATAGTAGGTACGGCAAATAGTAGGTACGGCAAATAGTAGGTACAGCAGAGAGTAGGTACGGCAGAGTATGTACAGCAGATAGTAGGTACAGCAGATAGTAGGTACGGAAGATAGGAGGTACGACAGAGTAGGTACAGCAGATGTAGGTGCGACAGATAGCAGGTACGGCAGATAGTAGGTCCGGCAGATTTTAGGTACCACAGATAGTAGGTACGGCAGATAGTAAGTTGGCAGATACAGGTACGGCAGATAGTAGGTACAGCAGACAGTAGGTGCGGCAGATAGTAGGTACGGCAGATAGTGGGTACGGCAGATAGTAGGTATTGCAGATGTAGGTGCAGCAGAGTAGGTACAGGAGATAGGTACGGAAAAAAAGTTTTGTACGAGAGATAGTAGGTACGGCAGATAGTAGATACGGCTGATAGTAGGTACGGGAGATAGTATGTACGGCAGATAGAACGAACAGCAGAGAGTAGGTACGGCATATAGTAGGTATGGCACACAGTTGGTACGACAGATAGTAGGTACGCAGAGGGTAGGTACGGCAGAGTAGGTACAGCAGATAGAAGGTACGGCAGATAGTACGTACGGCAGAGTAGGTACAGCAGATAGAAGATACGGCTGATAGTAGGTACGGCAGATAGTAGGTACGGCAGATAGTAGGAACAGCAGACAATAGGTACGGCAGGTAGCAGGTACGGCACATAGTAGGTACGACAGATAGTAGGTACGGCAAATAGTAGGTACCGCAGAGTAGGTACAGCAGATAGAAAGTACGGCAGATAGTAGGTACGGCAGAGTAGGTACGCAGTATAGGTACGGCAGAGTAGGACAGATGTAGGTAGGCAGTAGGTACAGCAGGATAGGTAGGCAATAGGTACGCAGGTAGTAGGTACGGCGAGTAGGACAGGAGAAGTAGGTAGCAGACGTAGGTATAAGTAGGTACGCACAGTAAAGGGACACAGAGATAGGTACGGCAGATAGTAGGTACGGCAGGTAGTAGGTACGGCAGAGAGTAGCTGCAGCAGAGTAGGTACGGCAGAGTAGGAACAGCAGATAGTAGGTATGGTATATAGTAGGTACGGCAGAGTAGGTACAGCAGAGAGTAGGTACGACAGACAGTAGGTACGACAGATAGTAGGTACGGCAGATAGTAGGTACGGCAGATAGTAGGTACGGCAGTGTAGGTACAGCAGATAGTAGGTACGGCAGATAGTAGGTACGGCAGACAGTAGTTACGGCACAGTAGGTACAGCAGATAGTAGGTACGGCAGATATAGGTACGGCAGATAGTAGGTACTACAGATAGAAGGTAGACAATAGTAGGCACGGCAGATAGTAGGTCGGGCAGAGTAGGAAGAGCAGATAATAGGTCGGCAGATAGTAGGTACCATGATAGTAGGTACAGCATACATAGGTACGGCAGTATAGGTACGCAGATGTAGGTACGGCAGAGTAGGTACTGCAGATAGTAGGTACGGCAGATATAGGTGTGGCAGAGTAGGTACGCAGGGTAGTAGGTACGGCAGATTGTAGTTCGACAGATAGTAGGTACGCAGAAATAGGTACTGTAAGATTATAGGTACGACAGATAGTAGGTACGACAGTAGTAGGTATACAGATAGCAGGTACAGAGATAGTATCGGCAGTACAAGATAAGGTTACGAGCAGATAGTAGGTACGACGATAGTAGGTACGACAGATAGAGGTATGACAGATAGTAGGCACGGCAGATAGTAGGTACGCAGTAGTAGGTACAGCAGATAGTAAGGTACCACAGATAGTAGGTATGGGAGAAGTAGGTACGGCAGATAGTAGTACAGTGTAGGTACGGCAGGTAGGTACAGCAGATAGTAGGTACGCAGATAGTAGGTACACAGATAGTAGGTACGGCAGAGAGTAGGTACGAAGATAGTAGGTACGGCAGATAGTAGGTACGGCAGTGTAGGTAACGCAGATAGTAGGTACGGCAGAAGTAGGTACGAGCAGAGAGTAGGTAGTAGGCAGATTGTATGTACGACAGATAGTAGGTACGCAGATAGTAGGAATAGCATTGTAGGTACAGCAGATAAGTAGGTCGCAGACAGATAGAGGTTACGACAGATAGTAGGTACAAAGATAGTATGTACGCAGATAGTATATACGGCAGATAGTAGTTTCAGAGTAGGGTCGGCAGAAAATAGTACGGCAGATAGAAGTTAGAATGTTGTGAAGTGCACAGACCTTTAACACTCAAGTTACCAGGCTGTAGGAATTAGGAATAGAAAATAGTATAACGACAATAAACACATTATATAGAATATATGAAACTTAATAATATTAATCCTACATTAAGAAAATGAAAAATGAAAAATATAAATGATAACTGATTCAACGCTAATTTAAATGTATATAAAACGTGGGTGTCTGGTGTTGGTGACACTGTTGTGAAATCGTAGCCGTTGTTGATGGAAGGGGGGGGGGCTCGCAGGTGTTGGGGACACCACTGGCTTAGATCTTCAAGATTATTGCCGTGGAGTATAATATCCCGATGAAGGAAAGCAGGTTCTTTACCGCAAAAAATTGGGGTAATTCCC
>NW_026467061.1:0-13083 GCF_026875155.1 Cherax quadricarinatus
CTACACCCAAGTTCCCGAGAAAAACCCCCGGGGCCGCCTCCTCCCCGGGGGAAAAAATTATAGATTATTACAAGAACAAAAGAGGATTTCGGGACAGCATAATGGAGTCTGGTGCTGGATTCCTTTACCTGCGGGCGAAGGAGATTCCTGCTGCGTTTTGAAGTGGAGAAATAATGTTTATGAAATGAGTTATTTATTTTGTTGAGATACGGATGTAGAAAGGAAAGAGAAACAGAGAGATTCAGACAGACAGACATGTAGACAGATATACAGACAGATTGCCACACAGACAGACGGACAGACATAAGACGAGGTAGAAACAGAGGAAGAGTGAGGAATACTCGGAGAAACAGAAGAAGATGCATAAATATAGAGGGAGACGCAGCAAGGAAGGCAATAGAAAACGGAGAGATCAGAATATAGGAAGAGGGAGAAGAATCACTTTTTCCATGTTTCTCACTTCTGCACAGTGTTTTAAAAATTAGTTTAGTCGGCAATACATCAAGCGATTTTCTGCCTAAATTCATGTTAATGCCGAGCCCCAGTCATGGGGTCAACGGTGCCTCCACATTTACTCCTCTTCTTCAAGGAGTCACTGTACAGGTTATTACATACCCATACCCTCTCCACGACACTGTTTTCTGGAGAAGAATGAAATAATGGATACTTCACCACACTGCACAGGAACCTTGCTGAAGGTATAACCTATTGTCATCCCTAACACCAATACTTGTTTCAGAAATCTACTGCTAGACATATTAACCAACACATGGAAAATAATTCGTAAACATATATCCAGATGAACAAGAATGGTATACAATACCGAGAAGATGAAGATTTAGACACAAGTGCAACATCTGGGCTGAGGGATTGATTACCTCATCTTTTGTGTATATTTCTACTGCCTTCAAATTATGTCCTAGAATCTGTATTGATAAAGCCACTGGATGGCGAAACGTCTACAATAAAGATACCCAGATGTTGCACATGTGTCTAAATCTTCATGTATCCAGATATTCTGGTACTAACCCCTTTTCTGGAACCAAGTTCTTAGGCCTTTCGTATATCCCCATGCTATTGTACTACCGTCCACAGAATGAGGATGGGGTACACACTAAACAAGAGCCGCTTCGAATACAAAATCTTAGAAAAATCTAATCCAATCCTGGAGAGAAGAATTATGTATCTATAGACAGGCTCCTACACTGTTTACCTGTAACTGGTATTTACATATTGCAAGTCCAACGATAATGTGTTTGTTGTTACAAATACAAACACATTATGTTATCAACACATTATTGTTGTTTGTTGTTAACAAACACATTGCTGTTGGTTAAAAAGGTCTTACCCACGGGTTTTCATGCAGCGTCTTGCAATTTAAGTATCTCCTTTTGATGTTGTCTTAAATTTGTCGAAGATCGTACTGGTTTGAATGAAATCTCGTACTTAGTGTTTCCTAAACGAGAACAGGTTTAATGTTTTCAGTCTTTCTTCATGTGGTTTATTATGGTTCGTGTAGAGGTTTAATTCTCAGTTAATGAACAATTGAACTAGCCTCAACTTAATCCTGTTCCTTATATGTTTTAATAGTAAAGCGGAAATTTCTCAGTCATCCGTAATAAAAGTAGTGTGAGGTGTCCCGTGGCTCGGTTGGTAGAGCACTCAGCTCACACACTGAATGTCTGTAGTTCGATCCCTGGTACGGGTAGGAACGTTGACCATGTTTCTTTACACTTGCAGCCCCTGTTTACCCAGCAATAAGTAGGTAACTGGGTTTCAGCCTACTGGTGTGGGTCGCATCCCGGGGGTGGTAGTATACTATAGATAGCATTGTCTTTGAAATAGCTGAGATATAACAGCTCTTAGACTGTAAAATTGATTTGTGTAAAAGAAAAATACTTTTGAAGAAAGCAAGTTAAATAATTAACAGAACAGTTAATAGGTAAATTAACAGGCAGGTTAACGGGAAGGTTAACAGGTAGTTCAATAGGTGTAATTAAACTACCTGTTAACCTGTAACAAACGCAGGAAGGATAAACCTGTCCCCTGTAAAACCTCTGAGCGTAGAATTTAGAAAAATATAAAAAACGGCGAGGAAGCTGTTGTGTTTTTTAATCTACTTTTTTTTTACCTATATTTTTTGTATCATGTTCCCCTTCCCCCCCTCACACAAAGATTTCCGACGCGTATGAATGGATTAATTTCCAGAGCCGCCTCGTGACACATGAATTCTCTCAGTCATTACCAAAATTCTCCTTCTAAATATTCCACGAAATGTTGGTGGCACTTCCTGCCGGGAGTTACTATGCAAATTATACATAAAAAAAACAATATTCCAGACATGCGTTTGTAATTTTAATGTCAGTGTTTATTATTTTTTTCGGAATGCATAATAAAATATGAGATGCAACGAGAAGAAATTTGTTTATATTATTTATGTCTCGGGGGAAAAAATGGTTATAATCATGACTACAGCTTTTAAGGAGGATGAGGGGTAAGCCAGTGGAAGGCCTCGATCAGATGGCCAAAAGCTCCAGCTGCGGTAATTATATGACTAAGACCCCGAGTCGGGAAATATTTGTCCTCTTTCCTGACGAATCTTACTTAAACCTGACCTAATCTGACCTAACCTGACCTAATCTGACGTAAACTGACCTAACCTGATCTAACCTGGCCTAACCTGACCTAATCTGGCCTAACCTGACCTAACCTGATCTAACCTGACCTAACCTGACCTAACCTGATCTAACCTAACCTAACCTGACCTAACCTGACCTAACCTGACCTAATCTGACCTAACCTGACCTGACCTAACCTGACCTAACCTAACCTAACCTAACCTGACCTAACCTACCTAACCTAACCTTGACCTAACCTGACCTAACCTGACCTAACCTGTCCTAACCTGACCTAACCTGACCTAACTTGACCTAACCTAACCTGACCTAACCTGACCTAACCTGACCTAACCTGACCTAACCTGACCTAGTCTGACCTAACCTGACCTGACCTACCTAACCTGACCTAACTTGACCTAACCTAACCTAACCTAACCTAACCTAACCTAGCCTAACCTGACCTAACCTGACCTGACCTAACCTAAACCTAACCTAACCTGACCTAACCTGACCTGACCTAACCTGACCTGACCTAAACTAACCTAACCTAACCTGACCTAACCTAACCTAACCTGACCTAACCTGACCTAACCTGTCCTAACCTGACCTAACCTGACCTAACTTGACCTAGCCTAACCTGACCTAACCTGACCTAACCTGACCTAACCTGACCTAACCTGACCTAACCTGACCTAACCTGACCTAACTTGACCTAAACCTAACCTAACCTAACCTAACCTAACCTAACCTAACCTAGCCTAACCTGACCTAACCTGACCTGACCTAACCTAACCTGACCTAACCTGTCCTAACCTGACCTAACCTAACCTAACCTAACCTGACTTAACCTGACCTGACCTAACCTAACCTAACCTAACCTAACCTGACCTAACCTGACCTGACCTGACCTAACCTGTCCTAACCTGATCTAACATGACCTAATCTGACCTGACCTAACCTGTCCTAACCTGATCTAACATGACCTAACCTGACCTGACCTAGGCTATATTGATTTTTCGTGTGTAAAAGAAAAATAATTGAGAGATCAACTTTTTTTAGAAGCTCTGAGTAATTCAACTTGAAAGCAGTGTTAATTAATTTAACTTTCGAGATATGTTGAGTGATTTGTCCTTCCAGCAGTCATAGATTAATTTAGCATTTAATAAGCCATAGAAGGTAATTAACAATGAAGCAGCACTGATTATTTTATTATTTTACCATAATTAAATAAGTGAAAAAAAAGAGAAACACTGAGTAATGTATAACAGGATTAACGCTGAGTTATTTAACATAGGAGCAGCGTTGAGTAACTGAACATAAGCGCACCACCAAATAATTTAACGAAGAAACAGGGATGAATACATAAGAGGACCACTGAGTAATTTAACGTAAGAGCAGCGTTGGTAAGTTAACTTAAGGGAAGTATTGAATAATTTAACATAGCGTATGAGGAGACAGCTAAGGAGGGCGTGGCGGGTAGGCGGGTGTGGCGGTGGTGATGCTCGGCTGGACATGAGGATTAATTTAACTTTGGATATTGATGCAAGTTTGTGTCCTGGCTTTCCTAACACCCCAGGCAAGCAGGACATGTCTCGCAACACCCTTTGGCAAGCAGGATACGTCTTGCACAACCCCATGGCAAGCAGGACACTTCTTTCACAACCTTTTAGTAAGTAGACCTGCATTGTATCGTGTTCAGGCTGAGCGCACTCTCTTGGACAGATGTAGTACATTCCTATCAGGCAAACTTTGTGGGTTGTCTTGTTTTGGTTGTCCGGTTGAAGGACTTGAGTGTTTGTTAGACAATATACGATATCCGTGACCTGTGGTGACAGTCGATTTGTGATTATTTGTGAAAATATGTGAGAGGATTTCTCTCCTCTCATTAACCATCTTCCTTTCACATAATGCAGTTGCCGTCTGCCATAATACACATAAATGCTCTACCATTTTCTTCTCGTTGTTCGTGTAAAGGTTACGTCTTGACCTTGACTTGCAGCTCCTCTGGAGCCGGGAGACACTGGAAGTATACGAGTCTGACAACACACGTAACTGGAGGCATCAGCTGAGCGGGGGTACACCGCAAACATACCAACAACACAGTTAGTGAGGCATCAGCTGAGCGTGGGTACACCACGAACTTCAACAACACCCTTGCTTCTGGACCCATGTAAGCCGGGATACATCAGCAGCCTTATGCTCTGTGCAACACCCACTTAACACTAATTGAAAAAGAGAACGTTAAAGCGAGACGAAAGAGGATTTAAAAACTCTTTCGTCTGAAATCGCACAGAAACTATAATACAGATTAATCATGTCTAAAAATCCGTTGTTGGAATTTTTGTTTTAGAAGATACTAGTCCAGAGTTTGGCATAAAACTATCAGTGTAGTGTCATTTTCATTTCACAAATGTATTAGGGCGTAGGTCATGTGGATCTGACCGTCGGCTGTAGCAGCAAATAACAATAGAGAGATATTTATTACTCGATTCGCTTTGTTAGGATTGAACAAAAAACAAAAACAAAACAAAATTTTGGTAACTTTTCTGTTTGGACTGATGCCCGTTGTATGGCACTCCACCATGGCTGCCAATGTAGGCAGCTTCACTTCCCGGCACCAACCAAATTGATAGTCAGATTGAAGTGCGAGGTTATGGAGGGTCGAATTAATGGGTCACGTACTGTATTGAAGGCTGCCACTCTGTCCATCTGCTGTGTGTGTGTGTGTGTTTTTCATTTTTTTTTTTTTTGTCCTATAGCGTTTGAGAATATAAGTTATTTTCAATGTAATATAATTTTGGGGAAGCTTTTTCCTCTACAAATCTGTTTTTTTTTTTTTTTTTTTTTTTTTTGTCTGTTCCCTTCAACTTTATTGTGCTATTTTAAATTACTGTTATTTAAAGATTATAAGTAAAGGGAAAGTGGCTTGCAGAACTTGATCCTTCTCATAAGAAAGTAAAGTGGAGAACAAAACTGAGTCAAAAAGTCAAGAAAACAACAAGTTTGAAATGCTAAGATTTACCGGCGAGTCTTGAATTATTATTATTATTATTATTATTATTATATTATTATTATTATTATTATTATTATTATTATTATTATTATTATGAGAAAGCAACCTGCGGAATGAAAGAGGTTCTGACCAATCAGATTTCATCCAAGAAAGAGGAGGACAACGACAATTCCTTAGACTAAGAGTTCTATACGAATATGATAGAGAATCTTTGAGGGAGCACTCATGAACTGCTAAGTTTTGAATAACGAGTGAAGTGTAGCTGGGAGAGAAAAACGAAGGAAGAGATTTGCAAAAACAGCAGATTACAGCAGATTTTTGGGCATATATAAATGTTTGTGGGTGACATAGAATGGGAAAAAGGAAATGGATGGCAAGAGAGAGAGAGATAGAGAATGAGACGCTAGAGATAATAAATATATAAAAGAAAAAAAATAAAATCGAATAGAAAAAAAACAATAAAAAAGAGGCTGACTATATTTGAAGTAGGAGAAGCAAGAGGCAAAAAAAAATTATAGACCTCAGAAACTGACCAAAAAAAAAAAAGAGTAAGAGAGATAGAGATGAATGAACATGAGAGAATGTGAAAAAAAAATGTGTGAGAGATGAAAAGTGATACAGCATCAAAGGCAAAAATAAAACCAAATTTAATCCGCAGAGAAAACGGGAGATGCGAGTAAAGGATCAAGTGTTATGGCTGACGAATGATGGAGGAGCACTCACGGAAACTGACAGCAAAATAATGCAGGGATCTAACAGAAGACTCAAAGAGGTTTGCTCAACAGAATGTAGAGTGATACCAGATATATAGGCCAGCGAGGACAATGTTAACAGACGTAAACACATACAAACATCAGATATTAGGCCAGCGAGGACATGTTAACAGGACGTAAACACATACAAACATCAGAGGACAACGTGATACAACTGCTAAACTACAATGACATAACAGATGAAATAGAACCAATTAAATATATTCAAGATACTAAGAGAGAGAGAGAGAGAGAGAGAGAGAGAGACAGACAGACAGACAGACAGACAGAGATGGATAGAGAAAGGGAGGAAGAGAGAGAAAGAGTGCAAACTCACCAGTTCCTCAAGCCAGAACAATGGGCCAGACAACTTGTAAAATGCCAATATTATTCCAATAAAAGCCAACAGATAGGAGGGAGTGAACTGTAGGTCAGTATATCTCTGGTAGGCATGTTATTAAAATATTTGGAGAGTATTGTAAGAAGAAGGGAATTGGCGCATCTGAAGAGGAGAGGATTTATCCGAGACAACCATGCAAATGCAAAGTTATGAAAACTGTGGAAGAGGTAAAAAAGACCACGAAAATGAATAGAGATTAGGAGGACAAGACTGTTCAGAAACCCACAAGGCGGAAGCTCTAGATGTGACCATAGTGAGAAGCATATTTTTTAAAGGCATGAATCAACCGAACAACCTCTGTAGCCAATGCCTTATTTTGACAACTATAAGATAACTTTCAAGAATTTCAGCAGTCCTTCACGGCCCCATATACGACAATACGCCAGGCTACATTGGACTCTGCAGCAGGAGCATGGAGAACCTCATTGATAATCAGTTTGAGGGTTCAAAAATTTGGAGGAGAGGCTACAAAAACTGATCTTGATGATAGTAGAGACATGGTAACGACGTCCAAAATATGTACTCGGAGGACTTAAAATAGGGTAACGAGTGTAGACAGATCGAAGACAGGAAGGTAGAAACATGAGAGCATAGTTGGAAATTAGAGACGCGGGAAGTCCCAGGGATGTTAGGAAGTATTTTTTTCAACCTCAGGTTTTTCAAGAAGTGGAATGACATGGACGGAAGCAGCTAAAATACATATTTTTTAAAAATAGGTATGACAGGACCACGAGGCAAGAAGATAAAGCGGCAAGTTTAGGAGCAACCCCAGGAGCTAAGACTCGACACCTGCAACCATAAACGGGTGAGTACACAAACACACCCCAAACACACATACACACGTGTTACCTTGGGCACCCAATGGATGTGACCATTCATTCCCGTTAGTGTTTGTGTCCCCTGCCAGGAGCTCGGAACGTTGCCAGCAATGCAACAGCAGCAGCAGCAAGCAGCAGCAGCAGCGGGCAGCAGCAGCAGCAGCAAACAGAAAGCAGCAGAAGCTGCAGCAACAACGGCAGTTGTAGCAGCAGAAGCAGTTTTATCAGCAGCTGTATCAGCGGCAACAGTAGTAACAGGAACGACAACAACAGTAGCAACAGCAGCAAACGGCAGCAGCAGAAGCGTGAATCAGCGGGAGTAGCAACAGCATCCTACAGCAGAGGCAACACAAGGTGTACAGCGTCAGCAACGAGCAATCTCGACTTGCAGTGGCCACTGCAACAGAAAATAACAACCAGAAGAAACCAACAGTTGACACAGAACCAGTAGGAAAAGCAGTAGTGAAAAGCATCAACAAAAGCAACAGCACCAGCAGAATCAGTAACCACACAACCACTAGAAGCAACAGCAGCAACAGTCCCAACCACCGAACTAACCGCCAGCTCGGAAGCACGCGCAACTGCAGCGTTAATACTAGTTCCACGAGTACATCAGAAGTAATACTAGCACAAGCGCCTGCATAGGAACAGCAGAAAATACTAGTTCCAGTAGTAAAAATCAAAAATTTAATACTAGCACAGGCAACCACAACAGAGCTCCCAGTAATACTTGTTCCAGGAGTACATCAGAAGTAATACCAGTCATACTATAATCTTTCCAGTAGATAACTCTCGACATCCCACAGTAAGGGCGACGCCATCTATCTTTCTGTATGTTTTCCAATGTATCTCTCTCTCTCTCTCTACCTCCTCCCTTCCCTCCACACAAACACACTAAATTCCAGAATGCTTTTATAATATCACGTCCAAAACTAGGAATGCTTTTTCCCCTCCATAGTGACCAGGTCGGAAAAATCCCCCAGCGAGACTGGGCCCTTCTCTTTTAGAAATGTCTAAGTAGCTCTGGTCCCGGGCGACAGTTCGCTTTAAGCCTCCGGGATCCCCTCGTGGAGCGCCCCGGAATGCTTTCCGAAATCCGACGAAAGACTTTAAATATTATGGCAAGTAGTCCACAAGCGCCAACCTTGTGTGTTAGGGTGAAGAGGGAGCAGGTGAGGAGGATAAAATGGAAAGAACGAGAAAGAGAAAAGTGAGGGAATAGACGAGGGAAAGGGAAGGTGAAGGAGAGTTCTGGGCTTAGTGATGGTAGATACACGGTGGTTGGTAAAAGGGTTTACACATGCGACGTTAGTAAGGAGGAGCGTATTCCGTCGTCCCTCGGACGGTGTTTGATCCAAACTTGCCATGATCGCTCAGCGACCGAAAATCGTCTAGCTATAATAATTATTATTATATTATTATTATTATTATTATTATTATTATTATTATTATTATTATTATATTATTATTATTATCATTATTATTATTATTATTATTATTATTATTTATTATTATTATTATTATCATCATCATCATCATCATCATTCCCTAGCCGTGTTAAGAATTCACACTAACCCCTGGGTTTTAACCGTCTCACCCAGGGTAACAAAGGCAGAAAACCCATTTACAATATTATATGTTGGTGGAAAGGGAGATTTACTCCCGATGGAGAGAGGAAAATAATCGTGCGGAAAATGCAAAAGCGCAATGTGATTTTTTTTTTCTTTTCTTTGTTGTTGTTTTTAAAGCCATTTTAAATGTAATTAGTCAGAAACAATCCCATGTAATATAAATTATTTTTAGAAAAAAAATTGGGCGTTGTATATATATACAGAATCAAACTCTGCTAGTGGCGAGGCATGGGATTAGTTCAACACTTTTCATCTACATTTGTTACGGGGTTATTTTTTTTTCCTGCAGTGGGTTAGCGTGTGTGTGACACGCCATTAACGGACGTAGGAATCAAGCCTCCACTGTTTTCTTGGCCTAAGGGCCCTTTAACGGGATTAGCGCTTCTTCTAAAGTAACTAGAAAATATTCGGTGGGAACGGGTAAGGCTTGAACCCATGGCAATGAGTTGTAAAACTCACAGGCCATGCGTTAACCGCTCGACCAGCTGGGCCCCGAAGAGGTATTCAAAAGTCGTGGTATGGAAACTAATATCCCATTGTCATGAATCAGAATAATTAAATTAGAAAATAAAGAGTCTAAATCTAATTCAGAGTTTTTAGAGGAACCAAAGTGGCTAAATAACCTAAAATATTTCGAACATATTAAACTTGAAGCCACTCAGATGTTGCTCTATCAAGTAATCAGTTGGAAGGGCTGATGCTAATCAGATGCGACACTCAGAAATTTTCACATGAAAAAACATTATTCCAATTTTACCAGTTTCTTAAAATTAAAAGAAGGAAACTGAAGGCAAAACAGGCACAAGTACATCTAAATTTTTCGCAAAGTAAGGACTGACCAGCTTTAAAGAAAGTTTTATGTAAGCTTAGTGAATATAACGTACAAAGTTTTTCTGTAAGCTTAGTGAATATAACGTACAAAGTTTTATGTAAGCTTAGTGAATATAACTACAAAGTTTTATGTAAGCTTAGTGAATATAACGTACAAAGTTTTATGTAAACTTAGGGAATATAACGTTCAAAGTTTTATGTAACTTAGTGAATATAACGTACAAAGTTTTTTTGTAAGCTTAGTGAATAAACGTACAAAGTTTTATGTAAGCTTTGGGAATATAACGTACAAAGTTTTATGTAAGCTTTATTGAATAAACGTACAAAGTTTTATGTAAGCTTAGGAATATAACGTACAAAGTTTATGTAAGCTTGGTGAATATAACGTACAAAGTTTTATGTAAGCCCTTTGTGAATATAACGTACAAAAGTTTTATGTAAGCTTAGTGAATATAACTACAAAGTTTTATGTAAGCTTAGTGAATATAACGTACAAAGTTTATGTAAGCTTTAGTGAATATAACGTACAAAGTTTTATGTAAGCTTAGTGAATATAACGTACAAAGTTTTATGTAAGCTTAGTGAATATAACGTACAAAAATTTTATGTAAGCTTAGTGAATATAACCCTACAAAGTTTTATGTAAACTTAGTGAATATAACGTACAAAGTTTTATGTAAGTTTAGTGAATATAACATACAAAGTTTTATGTAAGCTTAGTGAATATAAACGTACAAAGTTTTATGCAAGCTTAGTGAATTAACGTACAAAGTTTTTATGTTAAGCTTAGTGAATATAACGTACAAATTTTATGCAAGCTTAGTGAAAAATAACGTACAAAGTTTTATTAAGCCAGTGAATATGACGTACAAAGTTTTTATTAAGCTTAGTGAATATAACGTACAATTTTTTATGTAAGCTTAGTGAATATAAGTACAAAGTTTTATGTAAAGCTTAGTGAATATAACGTACAATTTTTTATGTAAGCTTAGTGAATATAACTACAAAGTTTTATGTAACTTAATGAATATAACGTACAAAGTTTTATGTAAGCTTAGTGAATATAACGTACAAAATTTATGTAAGCTTAGTGAATATAACGTACAAAAGTTTTTATTTAAGCTTAGTGAATATAACGTACAAAGTTTTATGTAAGCTTAGTGAATATAACGTACAAAGTTTTATGCAAGCTTAGTGAATATAACGTACAAAGTTTTATGTAAGCTTATGAATATAACGTACAAAGTTTTATGTAAGCTTTGGAATATAACGTACAAAATTTTTTGAACTTTGTGAATATAACTACAAAGTTTTATTAAGCTTAGTGAATATAAGGTAAAAGTTTTATGTAAGCTTAGTGAATATAACGTACAAAGTTTTTTGTAACTTAGTGAAAAAAAGGGCAAAGTTTTATGTAAAGCTTAGTGAAAATAAGTAAAGTTTTATGTAACTTATAATAAATACAAATTTTTAGTAACTTAGTGAATATAACGTACAAAGTTTTAGTAAGCTTTTGAAAAAGTGCAAAGTTTTAGTAAGCTTAGGAAAATAACGTACAAAGTTTTATGTAAGCTTGTGAAATAACGTACAAAATTTTATTAAGTTTTCGAATATAACGACAAATTTTTTGAACTTTGTGAAAAACTACAAAGTTTTTTTAACTTTGCGAATATAACGTACAAAATTTATTAAGCTTAGTGAATAAAACTGCAAAGTTTTTTGTAAGCTTAGCGAAAAAACACAAAGTTTTTTTGTAAGCTTAGTGAATATAACGTACAAATTTTATGTAAGCTTAGCGAAAAAACGTACAAATTTTATTAAGCTTTGTAAATAAACGTACAAAGTTTTATTAAGTTTGTGAATTAACGTACAAAGTTTTTTGTAAGCTTAGTGAATATAACGTACAAGTTTTTTGAAGCTTAGTGAATTAACGACAAAGTTTTAGTAAGCTTAGTGAAAAAACGTACAAAGTTTTATGTAACTTAGGATATAACTACAAAGTTTTTTTTTAAGCAGTGTTAAATACAAAGTTTTAGTAACTTAGTGAAAAACACAAAGTTTTTTTTACTTAGGAATAAAGACAAATTTTTTAACTTGGAATATAACGAAAAAAAGTTTTAAAAAGCTACGAAATAACTTTCAAAGTTTTTTGTAACTTAGGAATAAACGTGCAAAGTTTTTATGAACTTTGCGAAAAAAACGACAAAGTTTATGTAAGCTTTTGAAAATACCCAAAAAAAGTTTTATGAACTTAGTAATATAACGTACAAAATTTTAGAAGCTTTTGAAAATTTAAAGTACAAATTTAAAGAAGCTTTTAGTGATTTTAACGACAAAGTTTTTTTGTAAGCTTTGTGAATATAACGTACAAAGTTTTTTTGTAAGCTTAGTGAAAATAACTCAAAGTTTTTTTGTAACTTGTGAATATAAGTACAAAGTTTTTTGTAAACTTTGTGAATAAACGACAAATTTTTATGTAACTTAGGAATATAACGACAAATTTTAGTAAAACTTATGAATATAACGTCAAAGTTTTATGTAAGCTTTTGAATAAACTACAAGTTTTAGAACTTAGTGAATATAAGTGCAAAGTTTATGTAAGCTTAGTGAATATAACGTACAAAGTTTTAGTAAGCTTTGGAAAAACGTAAAAGTTTATGAAGCTTAGTGAAAATAACGTACAAATTTTATGAAGCTTAGTGAATTTAAAAAGTGCAAAAATTTTTGTAAGCTTAGTGAATATAACGTACAAAGTTTTTTTGTAAGCTTAGGGAAAATTTAAAGTACAAATTTTATGTAAGCTTATGAAATAACTACAAAGTTTTTTTGTAACTTTGGAATAAACGTACAAAGTTTATTTAACTTTTGAATATAACGTACAAATTTTATGTAAGCTTTGAAAATAACGTACAAAGTTTAAAGTAAACTTAGTGAATATAACGTACGAAGTTTTTAAAGTAACTTAGTGAATATAAAAGACAAAGTTTTATGTAACTTAGTGAATATAACTACAAAGTTTT
>NW_026467062.1:0-2500 GCF_026875155.1 Cherax quadricarinatus
TAATGCTCGTTGTTTAGTGTGTTTGTCCACCTCCACGAGAACTTTAACAAGTGTTGAACTTCTTATTTTCATTTGGTTATTTATCCTATATATGTGCAAGACGCGCAGTGGGTTACAAGCGCCGCGCACAATGCAAATATATCATTTCGTCTGATGTTTTTAGGTTATCCTGGGTAATTTACACATATGTTACTATGCATGATCATTTGTGTAACTATTTATGTATATTTGTACCTAAATAAACTTACACACATTCTTATTTTCACGCTCATTTGTACATTTGTGCAACAGCAGCCTGCGTGGTCACCATCATTCATACACACACAAAACAACGCACGTGCGCACACACACACACATAACACACACACACACACACACACACACACACACACACACACACACACACACACACACACACACACACACACACACATACACACTCACACACACACACACGCACACACACACACACACAAAGAAGGGGCACAACTGCATGGAGATGCTCTATCAGAGGAGACTGTAGCAAATGAAAGAGCTAAGCTTTATGTGGAGGCCCTAACAGACAACAACAGAGCCCAAGGAAAGCCGAGAAGGGAAAATGACAGGCCACTGAGCCCAAGTACATTAGCCAGTGAAACTGATGAAAGGAAAGCTGCAGTGGATGAAACCAAATTAAATGAGGGGATACACAGGGATATGCAGTGGGAGAATGAAAGGGTGAGGTCAGTCTTTGTGTATGGGCTCCAGGAAGTCGAAGGGGAAACATATGAAGCAAGAAAACAAGGGGAAAAAAAAGCAATTGAAAGCATCATGAAAGCAATAGGAGAAGACGATATGACCCAGCTGGAAAATTTTCGGAGAATAGGGGGGTTTGTAAAAAAAAGAACCCGGCCAGTGAGAGTGACCTTCAAGGCAGAAGCGACTCGGACCAGGATACTGCAGGAGAAAGCACGACTAAGGGACATGACGGCATACAGGAGGGTGTATCTCGACCGCGACAGAACACAAGAATAAAGGAAGAAACTGAGAGAGATGGTACAAAGGCGAAAGGAGGAAAGAGAGGGGATGGAGAAGACAGACAGGAGATCCCAGACCCAGGAAGAAGATCTAATACAGCCTCCCTCACAACTTTCTATAGACGCCTCCCAACCAGGTCAACCCCAGTGAAACCAAACACTCTAAATCAAAACACCCATGCCACATCCAATGCCCCCACCCACTACATTACAAACTTCACCCCCACAGCAACAACCCATAGTTCCTTACCAGGTCTCCCCACTTCCCCAACCCCAATATACTTCCCAGACCACAGTCTTAGAAAAGAAGTTGAAGGTGTGGTATACAAATGCAGATGGAATAACAAACAAGTATGAGGAGTGGCACGAAAGAATCAAAGAGACATCCCCAGACATAATAGCACTCACAGAAACAAAACTCACCAGAATAATAACAGATTCAATCTTTCCATCCGGATATCAAATCTTCAGGAAAGACAGAGGGAGGAGAGGGGGAGGAGGAGTTGCACTGCTCATTAAAAACCAGTGGGGTTTTGAGAAAATGGAAGGAATGGATGGCATGGGCGAAAGGGACTACTTAATAGGAACAATCCAGTCTGAGGGACATAAGGTGATAATTGCAGTAATGTACAACCCACCACAGAACTGCAGGAGGCCAAGAGAAGAATACGATGAGAGCAACAGAGCAATGATCAACACACTAGCCGAGGTGGCCAGGAGAGCACACATGGGGGGAGCAAAGTTACTAGTTATGGGTGATTTCAATCACAAGGAGATTGACTGGGAAAACCTGGAGCCCCATGGGGTCCCGAAACATGGAGAGCCAAGATGATGGATGTGGTACTGGAGAACCTCATGCATCAACATGTTAGAGACACTACCAGAGAGAGAGGAGAGGATGAACCAGCAAGGTTGGACCTTGTATTCACCATGAGTAGTTCGGACATCGAGGGTATCATGTATGAAAGGCCCCTGGAGCTAGTGATCATGTGGTTCTGTGCTTCGACTACATAGTTGAGCTCCAAGTGGAGAGAGTAGCAGAATAGGCTGGGAAAAACCAAACTACAAAAGGGGGAACTACTCAGGCATGAGGAACTTCCTTCAAGACATTCAGTGGGAGAGGGAACTGACAGGAAAACCAGTACAAGAAATGATGGACTATGTAGCAACAAAATGCAAGGAGGCAGAGGAGAGGTTTGTTCCCAAGGGAAACAGAAATAATGGGAAGAACAGAACGAGTCCTTGGTTCACCCAAAGGTGTAGGAGGCAAAAACTAGGTGTACTAGAGAATGGAAAAGGTACAGAAGACAGAGAACTCAGGAAAATAAAGAAACAGCCGAAGAGCCAGAAACGAATATGCACAGATAAGAAGGGAGGCTCAGAGACAATATGAAAATGACACAGCATCAAAAGTAAAGACTGACCCGAAGCTGTTGTACAGCCACATCAGGAGGAAAACAACAGTCAAGGACCAGGTAATCAGA
>NW_026467062.1:7500-13042 GCF_026875155.1 Cherax quadricarinatus
TCTCTCTCCATAGCCTTTTTATCTTTCTTCTTTCCCTCCTCGTTCCCCCCTACAGCACTCACTCGTCTACTCCTCTCTCTCTCTCGCTCTCTCTCCTCCCACTCCTCTCCCTCGCTCGCCTCTCTCACTCCTCGAACTCCCTCTCTCTCTCATCTCTCTCAGCTCTTCTCTCTCTCTCTCTCCCTCTCTCCCTCTCTCTCTCCCTCTCTCCCTCTCACCTCTCTCATCCCTCACTCTCTTCTTCATCATCCTCCCTACGGGGCCCCCGTCACTCTCTCTCGACGTCATCTCTCCTCCTCTCTCTCTACTCTCATCTCTCCTCCTCTCTCTCTCTCCCTTCCTCTCAATCTCTCTATCTTCTCTCACTCTCTCTTCTCTCTCTTCTCTCGTCTCCCCTCTCTCTCTCAATCTCTCCCTCTCTCTCTCACTCTCCCGCCCCTCTCTCTCTCAACCCACTCTCCCTCTCTCTCTTCCCTCTCTCTCTCCCTCTTCCCCCTCTCTCTCATCCCCTCTCCTCCCTCACTCTCCTCCCTCCATCTCTCTCTCCCTCCATCTCTCTCCCCTCTCTCACCCCTCTCTCTCCCTCTCTCTCTCCCACCTTCTCTCCCTCTCTCTCCTCCCTCCTTCTCTCCCTCTCTCTCATCCCCTCTCTCCCTCTCTCTCTCTGTCCCTCTCTCTCCCCTCCTCTCTCCCCTCTCTCTCTCCCTCTCTCTCTCCCTCTCTCTCTCCACTCCTCTCTCCCTCCTCACTCTCTCCACTCTCCCCTCTCCTCTCCCCCCTCTCCTCTCCCACTCACCCTCACTCTCTCCCTCCTCTCTCACATCCCTCTCTCTCCCTCTCTCACTCCCTCTCTCTACTCCCTCCTCACTCAACTCTTTCTCTCTCCCTCTCTCTCCTCTCTCCTCCCTCTCTCTCTCCCTCTCTCTCATCCCTCTCATCACTCCACTCTCTCTCCCTCTCTCTCTCCCTCTCTCCCCTCTCTCTCTCCCTCTCTCCTCTCCCCTCTCTCCCCCTCTCTCTCTCTCCCTCTCTCTCCTCCCCGTCTCTTCCCTCTCTCTTCTCTCTCCCTCTCTCTCTCCCCTCTCTCTCTCTCACTGCGCTCCCTCCCTCGCTCCGCTCCCATCTCTCTCTCCCCTCACTCTCCTCCCCTCTCTCTCCCCTCTCTCTCCCCCTCTCTCTCTCCCTCTCTCTTCCCTCCTCTCTCTCCTCTCTCTCCTCCCCTCTCTCTCTTCCTCTCTCTCTCCCCACTTCCACTCTCTCTCCCTCACTCCCATAACCCAATCTCTCACCCCCCTCTCTCTCTAAGTTCTAACTCCATCTCTCATTTCTCTCTCCCTAGCCTTTTTCCCTCGCCCTCCTTTCTCCCTCTCTCTCTCTTTCTCTCCCTCTCCCTCTCTTTCCTCCCTTCCTCTCTACCCTTTCTCTCCCCCCTCACATATCTCTCTCTCTCTCCCATGACCCCCCCCCTTGGTCTTATCCCTCACACCACCATCCACTCTCCTCCACTCCTCCCTCTTTCTAAACCCTTTCTCATCTCCCTCTCTTCACTCACACCCTCTTTCTAACTAACCCTTTCTCTCTCCTCTCTCTCCTCTTTCTACCCTTTCTCTCTCCTCTCTCTTCCTCCCTCTTTCTCCCTTTCTCTCTCACCCCCCCACACCCTCTCCCGTCCCTAGCCTTCTGTCCCTGTGGTAATAAAAAAAAAAAAAAAAAAAAAAAATGGTTGGCCCTTAGAGAACGGAAAACCAGAGATCTTGTAGACGAACCAGGGAGGAAAGACTGGGAGTTAAGCTCCAAAAAAGGAAGGAAGAGTGGGGAAGGAAGATAAGAGCTTGGTCAGAAAAAAGGAGGAGCGAATACGCTGAAGAGTGCAGGAAGTGGAAGTACAGGTCTTAGCAGCAGAAGCTAAATACAGTGTTATAAGAGAAAACAGTCAAAAGCCTGCAACCGATTCAGATAGAACAAATGACAATTCAGATGTGACATCAGGCAATTCAAAGTCAGGCGCAGTACCAGGGGATGGTAAGCAACAACGGAGACATGCCGTAGCACGAAGGCCCTATCAGACCCACGTGGTTGCCCAGGAAAAGACTAGAAGCCACAAAGATCAAACGACAGTTCCGCAGACAATGAAGTTTGCTATATGCAGATATTCTAACCAGCACTGCAGTAGCAAGGGACAGCTGTCGGAAAGAGGACAGTATTCACTGGAGAATAGAAGTTTCAGATATGAACAGGGACTGAAGGCAAAGAACATGTCAATGGAAGGAAATAAAATGCCTCAGAGAAGCAGATGGAGACTCCATGGGAGGATGAAAGGGCGAAGGTCAGTTTTTGTGTACGGGCTCCAAGAAGCCGAAGGGGGCCAACTTTGAAGAAATCAAAACAGTAGGAAAAAAAAATGATATGCCGAAGCATCATGAAAAAAATAGGGGAGGGCAATAATGACCCAGTTGACAAATTTTCAGAGAATTGGGTGGTTTGCGAGTGAAGGATACGTCCATGTCAGAGTAACGTTTCAAAGGAAGAATCAGTTCGAACCATGAATTCTGCAAGAGAAAAAGCAAGACTGAGTGACAAAGAGGGTTACCAAGAGTATACCTCGACCGCGACAGACACACAAGAAGAAAGGACTACACTGAAAGAGAGGGTACAGAGACGCAAGGAGGACGAGAACAATGAAATGAGCAGGACCCAGACAACAGGAGGAAGGGTAAACACACCAACCCCACAGAATCTCCCCCCGCAAAAGACTCCACCCGCGACATTCCCCACGCAACTGAGCAACCTATACTACAACCACACCACTGTTCCACGCTCTGCCACCAACCCCCATATCCACAACCATCACTCAGCCCAACCATCTGTCCCCTCAAAGGCATTACTGACCCCACCCCCATCAACACAAACCCCACCTACACCACAGCCCCATATAGGCCCCACCAGGCTCCTCTCGCTCCGCCCCCAACCCCAATATTCTTGCATGACCACAATGATAAAAAGAAACTATAAGGTTGTACACAAACGCGGGATGGAAATACTAACTAAACATAGGAGTCGGAATGAAAGAATCAGTGAAAATCCCCAGACTATCATACAGTCACAGAAACCAAACTCCGCCTGAGAACAACAACAGACCACAAAACTTTCTTACCCAACAGGTTATCAGACCTGAGGACAGATATAAGAGTAGAGGGGGGGGAAGGAGGGGTTTGCAACTGCTCTAAAACACCAATGGGGATTGAGGAAATGAAGGCATGGACATGATTGGAGAAAGAGAAGCTACATTGTAGGACAATTCAGTCCGGAAACATAAAGTAGTCATTGGAGTGATTTATAACCCACCACAGAACGCAAGATGCCAAGAGAGGAGTACGAGAAAACAACAGGGTGATGGTGGAGCACATGGCTGAGGTGGCAAGAAGAGCTCACGTCGTGCAAGCAAATTTACTGGTAATGGCGATCTCAACCACAGTGCGATCGACTGGTAAAACTGGAGCCACATGGGGGTCCCGAAACAATGGAGAGCCAAGATGATGGATGTGGTACTTTGAAAACCTCATTGCATCAACATTCAGGGACACAACAGAGAGAGAGGGGAGGATGAGTGCCAGCTAGCCTGGATCTTGTGTTTACCCAGAGCATTTTCAGACATTGAGGCCACACTTACGAGAGGCCCCTTGGAGCTAGCGATCATGTGGTTCTATTTTGGACTAAATAGTAGAGTTACAATGGAGAAGGTAACAGTAACTGAGGGGACAGGACCAAACTATAAAAGGGGTGACTACACGTATGGAAACTTCCTGCATTAGGTTCAGTGGGACAGAGAAAATGGTAGAAAATTATAACAGATGATGGAATATGTGGGCAACCAAGTGCAAGAGGCAGAGGAAAGTTTTTGTTTCCCAAGTGGAAAAGAAATAATAGGAAGACCAAAACGAGTCTTGGTTTACCAAGGTGTAGTGGAGGGCAAAAACTAAGTGCAATCAGAGAAAGGAAAAGTACAGGAGGCATAGGAACCCAGGAAAACCAGGAGATTAGTGAAGAAAGCCAGAACGAGTATGGAGCCCTATAAGGAGTGAGGCCAGCGACAGTATGAAAAACGACGAACATAGCATCGAAAGTCAAATCTGAACCCAAAACTGCATCGTATAGCCACATTATAGGAGTAAGACAACCAGTCAAGGACTAGGATGATAAGTAGAGCTGATGAAAGAGAAGGTGGAGAACTCACAAGAAACGATCACGAGGTATGTGAGGAGCTCAACACGATATTTAAGGTAAAGTATTTACCAGTAGAGACAGAGGAAGGACTCTGGGGGACAGACCAGATGGGGACAACAGCAATGGAATACACCAACAAGTGTTGGACGACATACATACGAGACTGGAGGAGGAGGTTGAAGAAACTGCTAAAGGACATCGATAGCCATCAAAGGCAAGGGACCGACATCTCTCCGTGGGACCTTAGAGAGGGAGCAGATATGTTGTGGTCCCACTTACAAAACCTTTCAACACATCCCTGGAAAAACGGGGCAACACCTAGGTATGGAAGAGGGAAAAGTATTTTCCCATTTTTAAAAAAAAGGGAGACAGAAAAGAGGCCAAAACTATAGACCTTGTTTTTGACGTTAAAATTTTTGCAAAATTATGGGAAATTATCAGGAGGAGAGTGGTGGAGCCCCTGGAACAAAACAGAGTAAAATGCCAACCCGCACGGGTTCCCCGGAAAGGGAAAACCGTGTCACAAACCCTTTTGGATTTTATGATAAAAAACAGAAGTAAAACAAGAGAGAGAGGGGGGGGTTGAATTTCTCTTTTGGACTCAAGAAGGCCTTTGACCAGTTTCCCCCAAAGATTAGGCAAAGCTGACTCAGGGGCAATAAAGGGAAAGGGGATGCAATGGATCAGAGAATACTGACAGGGAGGGAACAACGATCATGGTACTAATGAGTAAAAACAGTGGGACCTTACGAGCGGGGTCCCACAGGGGGCGGGGCCCAGGCCCGGCATTTTGGTTAAAGTGAACGACATACGGGAAGGGGTTTAAATCAGAAGTGTCCTTTTCAGATGATTAAAATAATAGGAGAAATTAAATTAGAGGACCCGGCGGACTTCAAAAGACCGGACAGAGGACACCTGGCCAGCAAAGCTTCTCGAATTTAAACCTGCCAAATACAAAGTCATGAAAATAGGGAAGGGCACAGAAGACCACAGACAGAGTATAGGCTAGGTGGCCAAAGACTGCAAACCCCATCAAGGGGGAAAGTCTTTGGGGGGAGTTAAAACCGAGCATGTTCCGGAAGCACACATCCTCAGATAATGCTGCCGCATATGGGGGGCCCGGCAAAACCTGAGAACACATTCATACCTAGTAAGGAAAAACATTCAAACCCTGTACAAACCTGTAGCAGGCCCAACTGAGTATGCAGCACCCCTTTTGGGAAACCCGCACTTTGATAAAACACGTCAAGAAAAGGAAAGACAAAGGTTTGCGACAAGGTTAGTTTCCGAGCAAGGGGGAAAGTCCATAAGAAAGATT
>NW_026467063.1:0-12773 GCF_026875155.1 Cherax quadricarinatus
TCCTTTTTGTGTTGATGGGGCAGGCGAATGAGGTTATCAACTCTAGGAAAATCTCTTAAGGATTTAATTATCATTGAGGCTAGCCTCTTTCCCCTTCTTTCCGCACAGCTAAGCAGACATTGCCAAAAGTAGCAAGTTGTGTTATTCCTTGATGGTTGGTGGAGCATTTAAGATAGTGGAACCATCGTTTACTTTTTTCAGGAGGTCTGTAAGTTTCCCAGCTGCGTGTGGACGGGCTGCTTTGGGAATATGTGTGAGTGTCCTCGTACCTGTTGCTTTAATTGCTTCCAAGAGATTGTCTGATGAGATGAAATCTGTTGGAGTGGGTTCAGGTGCCTGAGGTGGCTCTGGATCATCACTTTCCACAGGAGGACATCCTGAACCAGGGCAACTACCGTGTTTGCGGAGGAAACCATTAGAGTTGAGACAACGAAGCTGTAAGCATGACCGACACTTGCCTCTCCTAGTATTGCCAGCCGTGCCATTTCCCTGGCTGCTTGCTTCCTCCTGGTTCGCATCCATCTGCTAGATGTCAACACAAACCATCTTGAACTACAGGCGATGATTTAGGAGAAGAGGCGAGACGAGGGAAATAATATTTTATATATATATATATATATATATATAATATTATATATATATATATATATATTTATATATATATATATATATATATATATATATTATATATATATATATATATACGAAGTGCGTAAACTAAACAAAGTAAGTTAGACATGTGTAACACTTGGGTGTCTTTATTGAGGAAACGTTTCGCCACACAGTGGCTTCATCAGTCCTATACAAAGAAGAATAGTGACGATCAGAAGGAGGTTGAGGTAATCAGTCCCTCAGCTTGGAATCAATGTAATCAGTCCATCATTTAGTCTATCAGTTTTGATTGATGGACTGATTACAACGACTCCAGGCTGAGGGACTGATTACTGCAAACTCCTTCTAAGCTTCACCATTGTTGGTACTGGACTGATGAAGTTACTGTGTGACGAAACGTTCCCTCAGTAAAGGTACCCAAGTGTCGCACATGTGTCTAATTTATCCACGTAAGTAAAGTGAATTACTGACGTCAGTAAAGTTACTGATAATGTTAGTCTTTATTGACTCTCTTACTGACGTGACACCTGGCGCTGCCTGGTGACACCTGGCACTGCCTGGCGACACCTGGCACTGTCTGGTGAGACTTGGCACTGCCTGGTGATACCTGGCACTGCCTGGTGACACCTTGCGCTGCCTGGTGACACCTGGCACTGCCTGGTGACACCTGGCACTGTCTGGTGACACTTGCACTGCCTGGTGATACCTGGCACTGCCTGGTGACACCTTGCGCTGCCTGGTGACACCTGGCACTGCCTGGCGACACCTGGCACTGTCTGGTGACACTTGGCACTGCCTGGTGATACCTGGCACTGCCTGGTGACACCTGGCACTGCCTGGTGATACCTGGCACTGCCTGGTGATACCTGGCACTGCCTAGGGACACTTGGCACTGCTTGGTGACACCTGGCACTGCCTGGTGATACCTGGCACTACCTAGTGACACTTGGCACTGCTTGGTGACACCTGGCACTGCCTGGTGATACCTAGCACTGCATGGTGACACCTGGCACTGCCTGGTGACACCTGGCACTGCTTGGTGACACCTGGCACTGCCTGGCTGGTTTCACGTGAAGAGTGCCACTCTGAAGAATAAACCAAACAGGAATAATTTCTCTCTCTCTCCCTCTCTGTCTGTCTGTCTGTCCCCTCCTCTCTCTCTCTCTCTCTCCTCTCTCTCCTCATCTCTCCTCTCTCATCTCTCCTCTCTCTCTCTCTCTCTCTCTCTCTCTCTCTCTCTCTCTCTTTTTTTTTTTTTTTACACAGGGTTTGACAAGGTTAAGGATCCCTAGCTTTATTGACAGCTATTTACAGATTAAGGATTCCTAACTTTATTGCATGCTAAGAGCTGTTACCTACATCAGCTCATTTGAAAGCATTTTTATTGTTATGAGACACTACAAGTAGGGAACAGGATGAAGTTGGAGCCATCTGTGGGGCCAGCATTTCATTTGATCAACTGACTTTATCTCGTTGACATCATTATGCTGTACGAATGTGTTCCATACTCGAGTCATCCTGGGTATGTATGATCTCAGATGGAGTGATGTTCTGGAGAAGGGTACAGCCAGAGTGAAGTTGCTGCTTTCTGCCCGTCTTGTGGCATAAAAGCTTGTTTCACACTGTCCTCGAAGTGGTCCAAGTGTGATACTTTGACAGTATTGGCCTTGTACATAACAGTAAGGCCACCCACTTTCCCTCCTAATGTTGAAAGGCTCTTCTGAAATGACAGATCTATCCAGGTTTGGGTCCAGGCGAGAGAGGGAGACGTCTTGCTCTGTTCTCTACTCTGTAAAGCAGTCGCAGATGGGAGGGGGAAAGCAGGCAAACCAAGAAAGTGGAGCATACTCAAGGTGTGAGCGAAACTTGTCCCTCGTACAGGATCTTGCAACCCCTACTGTCAAGCAGATGCGAGATACGGCGAAGTGCTTTTAAGCTTCTGCTGCCTTGTTTGCAAGATTTACAACAGGGTTCTTCATGGTTAGTTTGGAGTCAAATTTCACCCCCAAGGATATCAACTTCTTCTCCAGGTGCCAACATCCTCCCATTCACCCTTTAAATACTGCACCAGCATTACCATCATGGGGGCCTAGAACGATCATCATTTGCGTTTTTCTCGGGTGCAAATGTTACTTGCCATCTTTTTCCCCCAAGCTGTTACAGCTCTCAGCTGGGATGATGTAGCTTAGAGCAGCTGGCATTTCTTCTCTTGGATAAGTGAATGTCAGTGTAGAGTCGTCTGCATCTGCATATGCATGTGATTCTGGGATGTGATTCTCTCTCTCCCTCCTCTCTCTCCCCTCTCTCTCTCTCTCTCTCTCTCTCTCTCTCCTCTCCTCTCTCTCTCCTTCTCTCTCCTTCTCTCCTCTTTTCTCTCTCTCTCTCTCTCTTTTCTCCCCTTTTGGGTGTCCCGGAGCTGGGCTGGTAGCGCTTTCAGCTCACACACTAAGGTCCGTGGTTCGATCCCAGGTACTGGTGAAAACATAACGACGTGTTTCCGTAAGACATCTGCTGTTCCTGTTCACCTAGCAGTAAAATGGGTACCTGGGTGTTAGTGGACTGGTGTGGGTCGCATCCTGGGTGTTAGTGGACTGGTGTGGGTCGCATCCTGGGTGTTAGTGGACTGGTGTGGGTCGCATCCTGGGGTCTGTATACCTTGTACATGCACTTGAAAAAATGAAGATAATTACCTAAACCTCCCAAGACCTCCACCGCTCTCCCCTGACCTCCACCACCCTCCCCTGACCTCCACCACCCTCCCTTGACCTCCACTACCCTCCCCTAGACCCCACCACCCTCTACTGACCTCCACTACCCTCCCCCGACCTCCACCACACTCCCTGACCTCCACCACCCTCCCTTGACCTCCACCAACCCCTACCCTAGACCTCCACCACCCTCCCCTGACCTCCACTACCCTCCCCTGACCTCCACCACACTCCCCCGACCTCCACCACCCTCCCTAGACCCCCACCACCCCTCCGACCTCCACCGCCCTCCCCTGACCTCCACCACCCTCCCCTGACCTCCACCACCCTCCCCTAGACCTCCACCACCCTCTCCGACCTCCACCACCCTCCCCTGACCTCCACCACCCTCCCCTAGACTCCACCAAACCCCCCTCCCCTGACCTCCACTACCCTCCCCTGACCTCCACCACCCTCCCTTGACCTCTACCACCCTCCCCTAGACCTCCACCACCCTCTCCTGACCTCCACCACCCTCCCCTGACCTCCACCACACTCCCCCAGACCTCCACCACCCTCCCCTGGCCTCCACCCCCCTCCCTGACCTTCACCACCCTCACCCGACCTCCCCCACCCTCCCCTGACCTCCACCCCCTCCCCCGACCTCCACCACCCTTTTCCCCGACCTCCAAACCCCCCTCCCCATTTCCTTTCCACCACCCTCCCCGACCTCCACCACCCTTTCCTGACCTCCACCACTCTCCCTCCAGACCTCCACCCACCCTTTCCCTGACCTCCACCACCCTCCCAGTCCTCCACCACCCTCCCCCGACCTCCACCACCCTTTCCTGACCTCCACCACTCTCCTCCCGACCTCCACCACCCTTTCCCTGACCTCCACCACCCTCCCCAGTCCTCCACCACCCTCCCCTACCTCCACCACCCTTTCCTGACCTCCACCACTCTCCTCCAGACCCCACCACCCTTTCCTGACCTCCACCACTCTCCCCCAGACCTCCACTTACCCTCCCTTTAAACCCCCACCACCTTCCCCTGACCTCCATCAGCCTCCGCTGATTTCCACCACCCCCCTGACCTCCACCACCCCTCCCCTGACCTCCACCACCTTCCCCTGACCTCCATCAGCCTCCGCGATTTCCACCCCCCCCCTGACCTCCACCACCCTCCCCCTGACCTCCACCACCCTTTCCTGACCTCCACCACTCTCCCCCAAAACCTCTACCACCCTCTCCTAACCTCCACCACCTCCCCAGACCTCTATCACCCTCCCCTGACCTCCACCACCCTCCCCTGACCTCCACCACCCTCCCCTGACCTCCACCACCCTCCCCTGATCTCCAAACCCCCCTTTCCTGACCTCCACCACCCTCCCCAGTCCTTTCCCCCACCCTCCCCTGACCTCCACCACCCTTTCCTGACCTCCACCACTCTCCCCAGACCTCCATCACCCTCCCCTGACCTCCACCACCCTCCCTGACCTCCCCCCCCTCCCCTGACCTCCACCACCCTCCCCCGACCTCCACCACCCTTTCCTGACCTCCACCACTCTCCCCAACTCCTCTACCACCCTCCCTAACCTCCACCACTCTCCCCCAGACCTCCATCACCCTCCCCTGACCTCCACCACCCTCCCCTGACCTCCCCCACCCTCCCCTGACCTCCACCACCCTCCACTTTATCTCCACCACCCTTTCCCTGACCTCCACCACCCTCCCCAGTCCTCCACCCCCTCCCTGACCTCCACCACCCTCCCCTGACCTCCACCACCCTCCCCTGACCTCCACCACCCTTTCCTGACCTCCACCACTCTCCCCCAGACCTCCATCACCCTCCCCTGACCTCCACCACCCTCCCCTGACCTCCACCACCCTCCCCTGACCTCCACCACCCTCCCCTGACCTCCACCAAGTCACTCTCTTAACATAACGTCAGCCAAGACTCGTACATCATGATGGAGTCAGCAGGTGCAGTGTCAGGTGTTGGAGGGATCGGTGGGGGGTGGACGGGGAGGGGGTGAGACACATGGGGGAGGGGGTGAGACACATGGGGGAGGGGGTGAGACACATGGGGGAGGGGGAGAGACACATGGGGGAGGGGGAGAGACACATAGGGGAGGGGTGAGACACATAGGGGAGGGGGTGAGACACATAGGGGAGGGGGTGAGACACATAGGGAGGGGAGAGGACACATAGGGGAGGGGGTGAGACACATAGGGGAGGGGGAGAGACACATAGGGGAGGGGGAGAGACACACAGGGGGGGGGGAGAACACATAGGGGAGGGGGTGAGACACATGGGGGAGGGGGTAAGACACATGGGGGAGGGGGTGAGACACAGGGGAGGGGGTGAGGACACATAGGGGAGGGGGGTTTAGACACATGGGGGAGGGGGAGAGACACATGGGGGAGGGGGAGAGACACATGGGGGGGAGTGGGGTGAGACACATAGGGGAGGGGGTGAGACACATGGGGAGTGGGGTGAGACACATAGGGAGGGGGTGAGACACATAGGAGAGGGGGTGGAGACACATAGGGAGGGGGTGAGACACATAGGGGAGGGGGAGAACACATGGGGAGGGGGTGAGACACATGGGGGAGGGGTGAGACACATGGGGGAGGGGGTGAGAAAACATAGGGGAGGGGGTGAGACACATAGGGGAGGGGGTGAGACACATAGGGGGGGGGGTGAGACACATAGGGGAGGGGGTGAGACACATAGGGAGGGGGTGAGACACATAGGGGAGGGGGTGAGACACATAGGGGGGGGTGAGACACATGGGGAGGGGGTGAGACACATGGGGGGGGGGTGAGGGCACTGGGGGAGGGGGGTGAAGACACATGGGGGAGGGTGAGAGACACATAGGGGGAGGGGGTGAGACACATGGGGGAGGGGGTGAGACACATGGGGAGGGGGTTGAGACACATGGGGGAGGGGGTGAGACACATGGGGAGGGGGTGAGACACATGTGGGGAGGGGGTGAGACACATGGGGGGGTGGTGAGACACATGGGGGAGGGGTGAGACACATGGGGGAGGGGGAGAGACACATAGGGGAGGGGGAGAGAGAGGTAGTAATAAATATGCAGGAGAGAGAGTGTAGAGAAGGGTAGGGGGAGAGATTAAAGAGGGAGGGGTATGGAGAAGATGCCCACAGAATGTGGGTAGGATACCCACAGAATGAGGGCAGGATACCCACAGAATAAGGCCAGGATACCCACAGAATGTGGGCAGAATACCCACAGAATGAGGCCAGGATACCCACAGAATGAGGCCAGGATACCCGTATAATGTGGGCAGGATACCCACAGAATGTGGGCAGGATACCCACAGAATGAGGTCAGGATACCCACAGAATGAGGCCAGGATACCCACAGAATGAGGTCAGGATACCCACAGAATGAGGTCAGGATACCCACAGAATGTGGGCAGGATACCCACAGAATGAGGCCAGGATACCCACAGAATGAGGTCAGGATACCCACAGAATGAGGTCAGGATACCCACAGAATGAGGTCAGGATACCCACAGAATGAGGCCAGGATACCCACAGAATGTGGGCAGGATACTCACAGAATGAGGTCAGGATACCCACAGAATGAGGTCAGGATACCCACAGAATGAGGTCAGGATACCCACAGAATGTGGGCAGGATACCCACAGAATGAGGTCAGGATACCCCACAGAATGAGGTCAGGATACCCACAGAATGAGGTCAGGATACCCACAGAATGAGGTCAGGATACCCACAGAATGAGGTCAGGATACCCACAGAATGTGGGCAGGATACCCACAGAATGAGGTCAGGATACCCACAGAATGAGGTCAGGATACCCACAGAATGAGGTCAGGATACCCACAGAATGAGGTCAGGATACCCACAGAATGAGGTCGGGATACCCACAGAATGTGGGCAGGATACCCCACAGAATGAGGCCAGATACCCACAGAATGAGGTCAGGATACCCACAGAATGTGGGCAGGATACCCACAGAATGAGGTCAGGATACCCACAGAATGAGGTCAGGATACCCACAGAATGAGGTCAGGATACCCACAGAATGAGGTCAGGATACCCACAGAATGTGGGCAGGATACCCACAGAATGAGGTCAGGATACCCACAGAATGAGGTCAGGATACCCACGAAATGAGGTCAGGATACCCACAGAATGAGGTCAGGATAACCCACAGAATGAGGTCAGGATACCCACAGAATGAGGTCAGGATACCCACAGAATGTGGGCAGGATACCCACGAAATGAGGCCAGATACCCACAGAATGAGGTCAGGATACCCACAGAATGTGGGCAGGATACCCACAGAATGAGGTCAGGATACCCACAGAATGAGGTCAGGATACCCACAGAATGAGGTCAGGATACCCACAGAATGAGGTCAGGATACCCACAGAATGAGGTCAGGATACCCACAGAATGTGGGCAGGATACCCACAGAATAAGGCAAGAAAGTTGTCCTCCCATAACAAGATCAACACGGAACATGTACGTTACTTAGTGTGAGGACGGTCAGTAGAGTCAGCAAGGAACACGGAACGTGTACGTTACTCAGTGTGAGGACGGTCAGTAGAGTCAGCAAGGAACACGGAACGTGTACGTTACTCAGTGTGAGGACGGTCAGTAGAGTCAGCAAGGAACACGGAACGTGTACGTTACTCAGTGTGAGGACGGTCAGTAGAGTCAGGAAGGAACACGGAACATGTACGTTACTCAGTGTAAGGACGGTCAGTAGAGTCAGCAAGGAACACGGAACGTGTACGTTACTCAGTGTAAGGACGGTCAGTAGAGTCAGCAAGGAGCACGGAACGTGTACGTTACTCAGTTTAAGGACGGTTAGTAGAGTCAGGAAGGAAGAAGAGAGCCACTTACTCTGGACCAGTCCAAGTCAGGCCAGTCAACGAGGGATCTGACCACCAGCTTGTTCCCGAGGAACGCCACGAAGGCGTTGGCGACACAGGAGTGGTCTATGATGGACGCGCCGAGGTAGATGCTGGTGCCTATGGGCGTCAGGCGGTCGTCAAGCAGACAGAAGCTGTTTACCAACACCTGCAGGAGGAACACCTGTGTCATTAACACCTGTAGTCATCAACACCCGAAGGAGGAACACCTGTGGTCACTAAACACCTGCAGGAGGAACACCTGTGTCATTAACACCTGTGGTCATCAACACCTGTAGTTAGGCGGGTGGACGGGTGGGTCTATGGGTATGTGGGCGGGTGAGTGGGAGGGCGGATGGGTGGGTATTTGGGTGAGTGGTTGGATGGGTGGGTCGGTGGATGGGCGGGCGGGTGAGAGGGTGGATCGTTGGGTGGGCGGGTGAGAGGGTGGATCGTTGGGTGGGCGGGTGAGAGGGTGGATCGTTTGGGTGGGCGGGTGAGAGGGTGGATCGTTGGGTGGGGGGGTGAGAGGGTGGATCGTTGGGTGGGGGGGTGAGAGGGTGGATCGTTGGGTGGGCGGGTGGTATTATGAGTGTCAACTTTGATATGACTCAGGGCTATTCTGGGCCCCCAGCCCCCAGCCCCCCGCCCCCCGCCCCCAGCCCCCAGCCCAGGCTAGGTAAGAAAGCAGGCAGATAGGGTGAGAGAAGAAAAGAGAGAGAGAGAGAAGGTAAGGAGATAAAGTTAAGCTGATGAAAAATCTGAGAGGTGTATATTTCTCAGTGCCAGTATCAGTGCCAGTATCAGTGCCAGTATCAGTGCCAGTATCAGTGCCAGTATCAGTGCCAGTATCAGTGCCAGTATCATCCAGTAATCAGTGCCAGTATCAGTGCCAGTATCAGTGCCAGTATCAGTGCCAGTATCAGTGCCAGTATCAGTGTCAGTATCAGTGCCAGTATCAGTGTCAGTATCAGTGCCAGTATCAGTGTCAGTATCAGTGTCAGTATCAGTGTCAGTATCAGTGCCAGTATCAGTGCCAGTATCAGTGCCAGTATCAGTGCCAGTATCAGTGCCAGTATCAGTGCCAGTATCAGTGCCAGTATCAGTGTCAGTATCAGTGCCAGTATCAGTGTCAGTATCAGTGTCAGTCCCTCAGCCAGGCTGAGGGACTGACCATCTCAAAACTACGTCATCAAGGCTGATGGATTGATTACATCGTCTGTACATCTCCAGTGCATCTGCTGCCTCCGTATTTAACTGAAGAAGCCTACTGTGTAGGCGAAACGTTTCGAAATAAAGATACCTAACTGTTGCACAAGTGTCTTCCTTATCAACAAGACCGAGGGTCTGCAACCCGCCACAGTGACTGCTGTGGTGCACGATCAACATTTCGAGGATTTTCATCTAGAAATCACTGAACGGGCAGGATTTGAACCCAAGGCAGGTCAGTCCTAAAACTCACAGGCCAGTGCTTTAACCACTGGGCCAGTTGGCTCTACTAATATTCGTCCAACTAGGTATATTTCTATACACCATAGGGAGGTTAGCATGAGCCACCACTGTGACCACAAATGCAGGTTTTATCTAGAAATACTACAACTACTACTGCCCCAGTTCCACACACTGAAGATTTACCACTGCCCTGTCCACCATCCTCAGTAGGAACTTCAGGGGTGGAGGTTACGTCTTCTGAAGAGGACCGTGATGATGCCTTCATTGAAGTAAGTCCAGGCTGATCGCCTCATTTCCTTGACTACCAAGAACTAGTTGACACAGTCAGGTCGTCTTAAAAAAAAAGTTGAAAACTGCGTTAGCGCATGATGTCTGCCTGCTGGAGGAGTGTTGAACCAGAGCCTAGATACTGGCATGGACGGAGGGTGGAGTCTCCAGCACTTGTACAAACACACTGACGGAGGGTGGAGTCTCCAGCACTTGTACAAACACACTGACGGAGGTGGAGTCTCCAGCACTTGTACAAACACACTGACGGAGGGTGGAGTCTCCAGCACTTGTACAAACACACTGACGGAGGGTGGAGTCTCCAGCACTTGTACAAACACACTGACGGAGGGTGGAGTCTCCAGCACTTGTACAAAGTTACACACTGACGGAGGGTGGAGTCTCCAGCACTTGTACAAAGTAACACACTGACGGAGGGTGGAGTCTCCAGCACTTGTACAAAGTTACACACTGACGGAGGGTGGAGTCTCCAGCACTTGTACAAAGTTACACACTGACGGAGGGTGGAGTCTCCAGCACTTGTACAAAGTAACACACTGACGGAGGGTGGAGTCTCCAGCACTTGTACAAAGTAACACACTGACGGAGGGTGGAGTCTCCAGCACTTGTACAAAGTAAACACACTGACGGAGGGTGAAGTCTCCAGCACTTGTACAAAGTAACACACTGACGGAGGGTGGAGTCTCCAGCACTTGTACAAAGTAACACACTGACGGAGGGTGAAGTCTCCAGCACTTGTACAAAGTAACACACAGACGGAGGGTGAAGTCTCCAGCACTTGTACAAAGTAACACACTGACGGAGGGTGGAGTCTCCAGCACTTGTACAAAGTAACACACTGACGGAGGGTGAAGTCCCCCAGCACTTGTACAAAGTAACACACTGACGGAGGGTGGAGTCTCCAGCACTTGTACAAAGTAACACACTGACGGAGGGTGGAGTCTCCAGCACTTGTACAAAGTAACACACCTGACGGAGGGTGGAGTCTCCACACTTGTACAAAGTAACACACTGACGGAGGGTGGAGTCTCCAGCACTTGTACAAAGTAACACACTGACGGAGGGTGGAGTCTCCAGCACTTGTACAAAGTAACACACTGACGGAGGGTGGAGTCTCCAGCCAGAGGAATACCCTGGTTGTGCTTATTCATTTTAAATATAGAAAATAAATATCTTCGGAGCGAAATATTAATTTTTTTTCAGGTGTCGGTGGGAGGGGGGGGGGAGAGAGGAGAAGAAGGAGGCCTAAAAAAAAGAGCCTATTTTTTTAATATCTGTTAAGAAATCTTATTTAAACGTTTCCAAGATAATTTTAAGTTAATGGGGCGACGTTGCACGGCCTGCAGTAATTACCACGACTGCAATCATCCGACGATGTAATCAACCAAGTCCATCTGATTCCGCGAACGCTACTTAGCCCGTCCGTAGAGCTCTCATTACTGACCTGTAATTGGATTCTCAGCTGCTGGACCGTGGCAGTCACTCACACACACACACACACACACACACACACACACACACACACACACACACACACACACACACACACACACACACACACACTCAATACTGTAACAATGTTATGAAAGGGTGAAATGTCTCACATCATCAAAGAAAAACATCAGCTGGGTTATCATAAAGTCGGAAATTAAAAATTGACCGAGGTCTCTGCAGGTACCTCAGTGATTATATCAGAAACGAATTCAGAAGGACTTAGTAGTACTACTACTAGTAGTAGTAGTAGTAGTAGTAGTAGTAGTAGTAGCAGTAGTAGTAGTAGTTGTTGTTGTTGTAGTAGTAATAGTAGTAGAAGTATCAAAGCATGGAGAACAGTTTCAGGGTGTAAGTTGCACAGAGAGAAGAATAGATGGTGAGGGTGTGGTGTATGGTGACTCACCTTACAGCAGATGGTGAGGGTGTGGTGTATGGTGACTCACCTTACAGCAGATGGTGAGGGTGTGGTGTATGGTGACTCACCTTACAGCAGATGGTGAGGATGTGTGTATGGTGACTCACCATACAGCAATGGTGAGGATGTGGTGTATGGTGACTCACCTTACAGCAGATGGTGAGGGTGTGGTGTATGGTGACTCACCTTACAGCAGATGGTGAGGGTGTGGTGTATGGTGACTCACCTTACAGCAGATGGTGAGGGTGTGGTGTATGGTGACTCACCTTACAGCAGATGGTGAGAGTGTGGTGTATGGTTTACTCACCTTACAGCAGATGGTGAGGATGTGGTGTATGGTGACTCACCTTACAGCAGATGGTGAGGATGTGGTGTATGGTGACTCACCTTACAGCAGATGGTGAGAGTGTGGTGTATGGTGACTCACCTTACAGCAGATGGTGAGGTGTGGTGTATGGTGACTCACCTTACAGCAGATGGTGAGGATGTGGTGTATGGTGACTCACCTTACAGCAGATGGTGAGGATGTGGTGTATGGTGACTCACCCTTACAGCAGATGGTGAGGGTGTGGTGTATGGTGACTCACCTTACAGCAGATGGTGAGGATGTGGTGTATGGTGACTCACCTTGCCGTAGATGGTGAGTAGGTGGCGAGGCTGAGGAAGTGAGTCAGGTGACAGCAAGACTCTCAAGTCAGGTAGGAGAGACTCTACGTACGAGCGGTGTTCCTCACTCTCCCTCACCTCACGGTAATCTGCAATGACACCATCACCTCAGTAGTCAGTGTCACTACTCATGCAGCTGGGTTGGTAGAACACTCAACTCACACATTGAGTGTCCGTGGTTCGATGCCCGGTACGGGTGGTAACACTGGGACGTGTTTCCTTAAGACACCCCTTTCCCTTTCCTTTT
>NW_026467064.1:0-13682 GCF_026875155.1 Cherax quadricarinatus
GCATTCAGGCTTAATTCGGGGAACTGGAGCACAGATCCAATTCCCTAAATCAAGAGCCCCTCACCAACATCAAGGAACCTTCCTTGAGGGGTGGACACAATGGAATGATTAACATTTGAGAGGATTACAGATACAGATTACAGGGTCCCTTGAGGGACCCTGAATTCATTGGGGTTTCCCTAACTAATATTTATGTATACTTTATGTATACCAAGGGATATTAGCTTCTGGTCTAATATTCAAGGGACAGTTACTCAACAATTTTGGCTGATAATTTACCTCAGATGGGCCTCAGCCCGCCCCTAACAGCAAGCTAACTATTCCCGTGTTTTTCCCAGTAATTAATGCCCACTTACATGGGAAAATTTTCATTGCATTTATGGATTTAGAAAAGGCATATGATAGAGTGGATAGGGGAGCAATGTGGCAGATGTTTCAAGTATATGGAATAGGTAGTAAGTTACTAAATGCTGTAAAGAGTTTTTATGAGGATAGTGAGGGTCAGGTTAGGCTGTGTAGAAGAGAGAGAGACTACTTCCCAGTAAAAGTAGTTCTTAGACAGGGATGTGTAATGTCACAATGGTTGTTTAACCCTTTGGGGGTTTCGGACGTACTAGTACGGCTTACGACCCAGGGTTTTTGACGTGCTAGTATGCCTAAATTCTAGCGCCCTCAAATCTAGTGAGAGAACGCTGGTAGGCCTACATATGAAAGAATGGGTCTATGTGGTCAGTGTGCGCAGTAAAAAAAAAAAAAATCCTGCAGCACACAGTGGGTAATGAGAAAAAAAAAAACTTTGACCGTGTTTTTGGATTAAAACAGCGACTTTGCACTGTATTTTCGTATGCTATTTATGGTTGTATTCTAGTTTTCCTGGTCACATTTTATAGAATGGAAGACATATTACAGAAATTGAGATGATTTTGACTGGTTTTACAATGAAAAGTACCTTGAAATTGAGCTCAAAGTAGCAGAAATGTTCAATTTTTACCAAAGTTCAAAAGTAAACAAATCATGCCAAGCGTCCAATACACATCAACTGGTGAGTCTAATATTCTTTCACAAGTGCGCTGATATTATTTATACCATTTCTACACTAATGCAGTAGTCTGCATAACAGTAAATCTTATTTTTTTTGTAAGAATAAAAATTCAAAGTGGAAAGCCAAAGAAATATAAGAGGGGCCTGGGGATGTGACTAACGAACAGAGAACTTGTTATTTTAGTGCCAGGAATGTCTGTCTTGTTTATTCTGGACTCTCTTCGGAAATTGGCATCTTTTGAAATTTGTGTGAAATTGGCAAAATTGCTAAATTCTGACCACTTTATTGGATAGTTGAAATCAGTAAATGGATGGTTTCTCGTACTCAATCGATAGAAAAAATGGAGTTCTAGCAAAATAGTTATGATTTTTGTCGACTAGTATACTGGAATTGGCCGAAAATAGGGTTCAAAGTGGGCAAAATCGCCGATGCGTAAACATCAATGAGACCAATAACTTTGCGAGAGCATAATTCCATCAGTTTTCCATCAAATTTCATACTTTTGGTGTCATTAAGATTGGGAAAAGATTCTCTATCTTTTCATAAGAATTTTTTTTTTTTTTTTTTGAAATTTGGCCGACCCTGAGAACAAGTCTCTGAGAGGACCTGGCGACCCCCAAAGGGTTAATATATTTATAGATGGGATTGTAAAAGAAGTAAATGCTAGGGTGTTCGCAAGAGGGGGTGGGATTAAATTATGGAAAATCAAATACAAAATTGGAATTGGCAGTTACTTTTTGCTGATGATACTGTGCTTATGGGAGATTCTAAAGAAAAATTGCAAAGGTTAGTGGACGAGTTTGTGAGTGTGTGTAAAGGTAGAAAGTTGAAAGTGAACATAGAAAAGAGTAAGGTGATGAGGGTATCAAATGATTTAGATAAAGAAAAATTGGATATCAAATTGGAGAGGATGAGTATGGAAGAAGTTAATGTTTTCAGATATTTGGGAGTTGATGTGTCAGCAGATGGATTTATGAAGGATAAAGTTAATCATAGAATTGATGAAGGAAAAAAGGTGAGTGGTGTGTTGAGGTATATGTGGAGACAAAAAACATTATCAATGAAGGCAAAGAAGGGAATGTATGAAAGTATAGTGGTACCAACACTCATATGGGTGTGAGCTTGGGTTTTAAATGCTGCAGCAAGAAGACATTTGGAGGCAGTGGAGATGTCCTGTTTAAGGGCAATGTGTGGTGTAAATATTATGCAGAAAATTCGGAGTGTGGAAATTAGGAGAAGGTGTGGAGCTAATAAAAGTATTAGTCAGAGGGCTGAAGAGGGGTTGTTGAGGTGGTTTGGTTTGAGAGAATGGATCAAAGTAGAATGACATGGAGAGCATATAAATCTGTAGGGAAAGGAAGGCGGGGTAGGAGTTGTCCTCGAAAAGGTTGGAGGGAGGTTTTGTGGGCGAGGGGCTTGGACTTCCAGCAAGCGTGCATGAGCGTGTTAGATAGGAGTGAATGGAGACGAATGATACTTGGGACCTGACGATCTGTTGGAGTGTGAGCAGGGTAATATTTAGTGAAGGGATTCAGGGAAACCGGTTATTTTCATATAGTCTGACTTGAGTCCTGGAAATGGGAAGTACAATGCCTGCACTTTAAAGGAGGGGTTTGAGATATTGGCAGTTTGGAGGGATATGTTGTGTATCTCTATACGTATATGCTTCTGAACTGTTGTATTCTGAGCACCTCTGCAAAAACAGTGATTATGTATGAGTGAGGTGAAAGTGTTGAATGATGATAAAAGTATTTTCTTTTTGGGGATTTTTTCTTTCTTTTTGGGTCACCCTGCTTCGGTGGGAGATGGACAATTTGTTAAAAAAAAAAAAAAATTACATGGGAAACAATATGTGAATGAGTCTCACAAATGGGATCTGGCACAGAGACTTGTCCATGGTTGTCGTGAAGTCTGTCTATCTTTGTTGGCTGCCAGAGATATTTTGTAAGCTGCATGGGATCTTGAGCTCAGAGCTCCCAAGGGGTGTTGGCACCACAACAGCTAGAACCAGAAGGGTGAGGGAGGTCTTGGTATGCCTCTACTTCACCTCGCTTGTAGAAAGAAGTGCTAGCTCTCGTAATACGTATACCTAATCTCTTTATGGTGTCCCGTAGCTCAATTGTTAGCACACTCAGCTCACATACTGAGGTCCGGGGGTTGATTCCCGGTATGGGTGGAAACATTAGGACCTACCAAAATCATCCTTAAGATGTAGGTCTATCAATCTGCACTAATCTTTCAGCTACCCAATGTTACTGTTGGGTGGAAGAATGTGTTAAGGGTCATCAAAATTATTTACATCAAATCCAATCATGGAATTTTTTTGGTATGAATAAATTTCCACAATATTCTCTCATGCCCAGGCCTAAATTTGTCCCTTGCAGCAAATTTGAAGGTGCCCTGAATTATGCGTACATACTAAGACATCACCGCTATTAACGTCTGGGACGTACTGCACTAGTACATCACCATCAACATAAAGGTTAAGCAGGCAACCTTTATTACACTCTGACCGCTGGCCTGGCTCTGGCATACCTTGCACATGGTAATGGCAGACTGTCTGTTGTAGTTATAAAACAATGCAATCTCATTATTCAACTGTTGTATACATTTTACAACATTACAAGTTGAACCATAATGGGAGAACCTGGCATAACAGTACTAAATTTGCAAATAACCATCTTTTTGGAGAGAAACTAAACAACTTTTCAGTTTGTCCTTGACCAAAATGTTGTCTTAATAAAGGTCAGAACTTTATAACAGTCCAAGAGAGACTGAAACGCTGTCTAAACTCTCCTCTCTAAAGCCTGGTTATTTGTGAATTAGTTCAGCAAAAGTACAGTGACTTCTTTTGTAGCAGTGAAAATAAGAGTGAGTAAATAAGGTTACGGTTTCTCTCTTTCTTCTCTTCTCACTCTCTCCTCTCCCCTACCCTCTATTTTCTCTCTCTCTGTCTCTGCATACGTGTGAACACGCATGCTCACCACATGCTGACCATTTATTCAAGCTAATGTGTCTAGTTTTTCATAGCTAAAAACCCCCATTATCATGATTTTAATTTTTTCAACATTACTTTTCATTAACCCGTAGATCTATGTTCTCTCGTCCAGCGCTCCAAATATTTTGAAAAAAAAAAAAAAAATAAATAAATAAATAAATTAAAGAGGGCAATTTTCCATGTGTAATAAGACAAAAAAAAAATTTTTAGGGTCAGTACTTTCCAAGATATAAGACCGCGAAGTTGGCACTGGATGCTCAAGGGACTGCAACATAGAGTCCTGCAGCTTGCTTGTAGTATGCCTTGTGATTTCATAGCCAATGTTTGTTCTGACACTAATATTAGGTACATGTTGGATACTATAGCCCCATAACACTGACCTAGTACTCAAATAGTCACAAACACACTGACAGGTGAACATTTTCACTTGCCTTGGTCACCTACTATTGTCTAGAAATATATACAAAGTATTTATGGGGTCCCAGAATTTTTTAACTTGCGGGTTTTTTTTAAATAAATCCTTGAAGCATGGTGTAAGACTGAGTGTCCTCCACTATGACAGTGCAGCAGTGGAGTAACTTGAGAAGTGCACTCCCTTCAAAATTCAAATTTTTATTCTTTGCAAAGTTTAAAAATGTGTGACGACATGTTAAAAGGGGTCTATTTCCATGCTAGTTTCCATGTTTAACTACAATATTTTTGCAATGCAAGAAAGCCACTTCATGCTGAGACATTTTGGGCAACTAAACCTAATCTTTACAGACTAATGGGGCATGCAAGAGTACGAACCTTTATTGGCGCATGTACAACCCTATTTACAGGCTATCTCCCCAACCAGGGAAACCAGGTTGCTAAGAGTTGATGTGGGGCCCCGTCGTTCAACGTAAACCAGGTTCTACCCAAAAAAAAGAAGATGGTTTTGGCAATCGCAGAGGGTTAGTGGGTACCGCTCTCCTTTCCCCTTGTCATTCCCTTCAGGTGGTTGAAGCACGGTCTGCTATCTTGTGGCTTTTTTTCGTTTTGTTACCGGGGTGCATATACTTATCACTGTACTAGTACATTTTGCGTTATAATTGGTAAAGGAAAATATAAGTTAAACTTTTTCACTGTGTTTATTTGCTCCCATTACCCCCGGGGTAACAGGCCATTTGGAATCCGGGGTTGAAATAGGGAGCCGTCCGAGAGTTGAGCGGGATTTTAGAGAAACGGGGGGTTTAAAGGGTAAGCTCGGCGGAACTTGTGCGCTTGCTGTTGGCATTGCTTTACTTTTTTTGCGTGTCAGTTGTTACTAGCCTTTTCGGTGTGGAAATTTTGCAGTCAGCTTTGTTGTATGCGTATTCGCAATCGTTGGCATAGCTAAGCGGTTCTGAAAATTAACGTGTTAGTTGGGGTTTTCTGAAATCGTACTGTGCAAGCGAAAAACTTATCCCCTAAACGAGTCAACGTTGGTGTCGACAATACTTTGAAAACCCTACCAAAATTTGTCCCACGCTTTGTTGGAAAATTGTCGTTCCTTTGGGCATTACATACAAACGCACTCTCACAGCTGCGCAACGGTTACTGATTGCACAAACTTATAGAAGAAAGATGGACATCAACCCTCCCTCTAGGGGAGCTGGGGGAAAAAACTATTTTCTCGCAGGAGGAAGATGATCACCTACGGAGAAAAAGGGGTCTATATGCAGCGGGGTTGTCTCGGGGGTGAATCAGCGTCTTTCATTGAGCGGCAAAAAAAATCTTGAGCAAACTAGGGAAACGAGAGCATTCGAAAGGGGAAGTTTTTATGGGGAAAGAAAAAAGGAGGCAGTTTCGCATTCGAAAATAATTTTATTTACAGAAAGCATACAGTTTGTTCCCGCTTCAATGGGGGCCGAACCAAGCAATTTTCAAGCTTCAAAAATCGGGCTGACCCCTTGAGGGGGCCCGGGAACAGCATTGGGCATCTTTGGGTTCATAAGCATTATGGGGTAAGGCACAGGAATTTAAGTCAGTATTAAATGAGCTAAAATTTTCTGATTATCAAGAAAGTGAAGACCACGTGTTGGGAGCATAACGTGTATCCCACCAAAATACCGCAAGAGTTTCAAATTGGGCAGACGACACTTGGTCAATCCCTAGTCGACTTGTGAGACAGCAAAAAAAAACTTTTACCAGCTGGTATAAAGCAAGTGGTGTCTCTACCTTTGGGGACTGGTGCGCTTATTTGATTGATAACCTACTGGGTCTGGGGGCCCAAAGGGGTTCAGTCTTTCTGCAGGATCGTGATTTAAAAACCACTGCATCGGAGGCAGCCGGGTTTGGCTTACCTTCAAAAACTCCCCGCTCCTTGCCCGGCGGTCCCGTCTCTTTTTTAAACAGCCTGGATCAGCAGGGGGATCGTCAACCTTGGAAAATGAAGTGCCAGCGGAGGGAGAACGTCTACGTCCCAACCAAGTCCCTGGTGACCCACGCTTTCACTTTGGGGCACCGCGGAGAGGCAAACTATCAGGTGCATCTCGACAAAAGTATCCAGAGAGACACCAGCCAGAACGACACCTTTTGCAACGAAAAACCGGAAAAAAGGGCAAGCCGTCGCTGTTCAGGTGCAATAAAGTAGGTAACTCGTTCCAACTCCCCCCCAAAAACCCCCAAACCCCATTGGGAAAATCTCTAATATCCCTATAACATGCCCCCTAAGAAGTAGAAAAAGGATGGCCCCTTTTTATTGCAAAGTTTTTTTCCCTTCGGGAAAACCAAAAAACAAAGGTAAAGACCTTTAAGATACGGGAGCATATTGCTCACTTGTAAGGGGGAATATTACCCCTTTCAAGAAATTTCTTTGAATTCCTCTGTTTTTTTGGGAAATTTTGGGGGAGCTATTTTCGTTCCTTTGCATAAAAATTTTGTACGTGCAAATATTACACGGGGGAAAACTTGACTGTGGGGTTTTAAAAAGGATTCCCCATGAAAGAGCAGTGTTATTTCTGGGAATAACTTACACTGTTAGTCGTGTCCTGAACCCATAATGATAATTCTTTTCCCCCGGGGTTGGCCATAACTCGGGCAAATCCCCAAGGGGTTTTCTGGAGAGAAGTTGACCCATCCGGACACTCCCCTGGAATAGCCCCGTTGTTTACGGGCACACCGGCCGGAGCCTCGAAATCAAGTGAACAAACCCCACAAGCTTCCATTCCCCCGGTTGCGGATTTCCAGATGTTCTGTTTTCCCGCCCCAGGGCTGTCCTTGGGAGGGAAAAACGAAAGGCCCCTTTTTTAAAATTCGCTTTTGAGGGGCCATGGGTAAATCCTCTTTGGGGGCTCCGGTCAAGTTGAATTTTAAAAAGATTATTGATCGCACGAGACTGGTAAGGAGATAGAGGGGGCCGGCAAGTTTAAAGGTTAGTGGGCCAACAAAGTAAGACCTCAAATATTAAAAAAAAGCTCATAATACGTCATTAGGGGGTCACTTAGGAATTTCAAAAAACCCTTTTTTAAACACAAAAGAATTTTATTGGGCCAAAAATTTAAAAAAAATGTGAAAAATCATATTAGGTGTTGCCCAGAATGTCAGCAATTGGAAAACCTGGACATTCCCTTAAACCGCCCTCTCCACCTAACCTGCTGATGGGGAACCTTTTTCAGATTTAATTATAGATTGTGTAGTCCCACTACCTAGGCCCAAAGTTGGAAATCAATTTTATTTACGATTATGGATAAAATAAAACCCGTTTTTCCTGAAGCAAATTCCATGCGTAGTATTAATACTAAAGCATTTTCAAAAACTTTAACAAAAATTTATTTCTTGTTTTGACATTCCTAAAAATTTTCAAAATGATCAAGGGACTAAACTTTCACTGCCAAAGCATTTAGGGAAGTATTAACAGGTTTTGGGATAAACCACAACTTATCCACTGCCTATCTCCTCAGTCCCAAGGCGCCTTTGGAAAGATTCCCAGACTTAAAACAATGATGAAAGTTTTTGCTTTCACTTCCCTACAAATGGGATGAATCACTACCCTTTGTTGCTTTCTCATACGAGAAACGGGGCAAGATCTACAGGGTAAGTCCTTTTGAGTGTCTTTGGGCACAATGTACGAGGTCCCTTCGGGTGCTCAAAAAAGGAGGTGGGAGAAGCTTTTTCAACATCTCAATCCGTCTTCAAGGGCAGGTGGCACGTCAGTTACCAAGCTAACCCAAAGACAGCTCAAAACAAGATGAAACAAGGTATGACAGAATGCCAATTCCGCTCCTCCATCCAGGGGACAAGGTGTTGGGGGCAGGAACCTATACCCGGCCACACTTGAAAGCAGTTTACGGGGCCCATGCAATTTTAAGTAGTTATCTGATGTAAATTATTTTGGTAGTCCATTGATAAGACCTCAAAACTAAAAATTTCCACATTAAACAGTTAAAGTACTTCCATACACCCGATAAAGTCCCAGTAATGACTTTCCTTACCTCTGAGGACAACCTGACTCTTTGCACTCATCTCTGAAATTAATATTAAACTTTCAATTTTGTCCTCCTCAAGGGCCTAGCCCTTTAAAGGAGAATTTTCTGAAACGCAAGCAACAAATTTTTCTGAGCTTTACAGCTATCCCAATATTTTTTCGGATGTCCGAAAAAATGTACGTTAGGTTACCAGATGTAGATGGGGAAGGGGGCAAACCCAATTAAACCTCCCCCACAGAGCTAATCCTGAAAAGCAAAGGGTATTCAGCAGGAATACTTTTTGTTAAAGCATGGGTTTGTGGAGGGGTCGTCTAGTCCATGGGCCCTTTTACCGTGCACCTTTTGAAGAAGGCTGATGGAGGGTTTCGTTGTGTCAACTACCGTAAAGTGAACGAGGCACAATTCAGATGCTTACCCTCTTCTCTCTGGGGTACGTAATTGACTTTTTGGGTAAGGCTACTTTTTTGTCCAAATTTGATCTCCTCAAAGGCTCTATCAGTACCTTTGAAGAAAGGCGAAGGAAAATCTCTGCCTTCGTAATTCCAGGGGTCTTTTCAATACACAGTTACCCCTTGGAATGAAAAAATTCCCCCCCTTCTTCCAAAAACTTATCCCTCAGTAATTTTAAAAAGGGCTTGAAGGCACGGCAGCGTACCTAGATGATATTGTTGTGGTGTCTGAACTTGGGGTCAACACCCACTTAGACTTAAGGTCTTTTTTAGACCTTTAAAAGGTTCCCCTTTAACAGTTAAATTTTTCTAAATCTTCCTTTTGGCCCGGCCCTGTCCTTTTCTAGGCCCCTTAAAAAAGGTATGGAAAGTTCACCTAAACTTGCTAAAGTTCTTTCTATTAAAGATTTCCAGTTCCTATGATAGGAAATCCTTCAAAGTTTCCTAGGATGATAGGATTTTTCAGAAAAATTCTGTAAAATTTTCAGATATTGTAGCCCCTCTTACCTTCTTACCCTCATAAAGTTCCCTTTAATTTGGGCGTCAGATTTAAAAACTCTTTTTAAAAAAGCAAAAAGAATATTGTGTACTGCACCCATTCTCTTGTCTCCAGACTTCTCCAAACCTTTTTCATTACAGGTTGATGCTTGTGAGTCTGGGGTTGGGGCAGTACTATTACAAATCGGGAACAAGGAGTTGCAGCCTGTAGCATACTTTTCACCCAAAGTTCCAGCCGCATCAGAGGGCTTATTCTACCATTGAAAAAGAAGCCCTCGCGCTGGTACTGGTTTTGGAGCATTTCGTGTTTTTTGTGGGCCAGACATCGCAGGTGGTCACAGTCTACAGTGTTCACAATCCTTAGTATATCTCCAAGCCATGAAGAACCACAACACAAGGTTTAAATGCGCTGGACGCTAAGGCTGCAGCCCTACAATATTTTATTAAATATATTGCCGGCAAAGAAAATATGTTGGCAGACTCTTTATCTAGTCTAATATTATTTAGGTTAGGACGTTATTTGTGGTAACCCCTTTTCATGCTCTTTTTTTTATCCCCTGGTGTGGGGTTTTTTTAGTGAGGGGATGCGGGCTACCGTCCGCCGGGATCTTGGACCTATGCTAGCCTGTCTGACTGCTGTCTCACTCTAAGTTTAGGGTTTGGCTTTTGGTCACGAAAAGCTGAGCTCTATCAAAGAGTTGGATGGTGGAGAGGAAAGGCAGTCCCATTATTTTGTGCCATGGCGGCACGGTTACCACTGGGAGGTGGCAGCCTAATCCTGAGCCTTCTCGGGGTGGGGGTGTGGCATGCAAAGAGTACGTAACCTTTATTCGGCGCATGTACACACCCTCATTTACAGGCTATCTCCCCCAACCAGCGAACCGGGTTTGCTAAGAGTTGATGATGGGGCCCCGTCATTCAACTAGTGACCAGGTTCTAGCCAATAAGAAGATGGTTTTGGCAATCGCAGAGGTTATGTGGGTACCGCCCCTCCTGTCTGCCCTTGTCATTCCCATTCTAGAGCTGGTTGAAGCACGGTCTGCTATCTTGTGGCTTCTATTTCTGCTTTGCTTACCGTGGAGTGCACTATACTTATCACTGTACATAGTGTACATATTGCTGTTATAAATTGGTGAAGGATAATATAAGTCTAAACTTTTTCTACTGTGTTTATTTGCTCCCATTACACCCGGGGTAACAGGCCATTTGGAATCCTGGGTTGTAATACTATACTTAATACTAGATATATATGTCATAGTTGGTTCGAACTGAACATTGATTTTTCATATATCAACAGAGGTGGTTACAGTATTACATTTTAGCACATGGCAAACTTAATATTAACTTAAGATTAGTAAGGCAATAACAGATACGTAATTATGTGGACTTTTGATAAGTTATGGTGAATACAGTAATTAAAGGTTTAATTTTAGTTTTATAAAAGTTACATTATTACAAACAATGGTATAAATTTAAATTTAAATTTTACAATGTGGAAATATTACAAGGGAACAATTTAAAAACAATTTACAATATGAGATTATTAAAATTTAGTATTATTTTATACAATGAAATCTAAGAATCTAATTTTGAAGTAATGATTTTTATGTTTGAGCAGCCCTTAGTACATATACAGTAATGAAGTTGAATTAAGTTTAAGTTGAGCATTCTCAAATTATTTAAAATTTTTTTGTATAGCTTTTGAGTAACTAGTAGGTATTGAGTATGGTTTTTGACTGTTTAATTTTTGGGTGATGGGGTGATTTCTTAGAGCCTTAAAAATTGATTTGCAGGCAAGGGTCCTTTAGTTTTTGTTTTGGCAATGAAATTTCCCGATCTTAGGGCCCTTTATGTGCATAGCATTTTTGCATTTGGGGGAGATGGACACGAGGGATATCGAGAGTGATTTGTGTCTTGTATTATGGCTGTGAGTTCTGTTATAGTTATTAAGGAGGAGTTTTTGAGAGGAGGGTTTATATTTGAGTGTAGTGTTCTGTGTATGTAGTAGGCACAATAAGTGTGGATGTTTTGGGATATTAAGTAAGTTAAATATTGAAAAGGTGGAGTATGCTGTCTAGTGTGGGGTTAGTAAACAATCAGGCTGCAGCTTTTTGTTATTAAAGGTTTGAGGTGATTTGCTGTGGTTGAGCCCCATGTACAAATACCATAGGTTAAGGTAAGGGGAAATGAGAGAATGGTACAGAGCAAGAAGAGCTGATTGGGGTACATAGTACCATATCATTGAAAGGATGCCTACTGTTTTGGCTTGCTTTGTTTTCCAAATGTTACATATAAATGTGTCTGTCTATCTGTTTGACTCTCTTTTCTGTTTGTCTATCTGTCTAGCTCTGTCTCTTTTTCTTTGTCTCTGCTTATCTGTCTTTCTGTCTGCCTGTGTGTCTGTCTTCCTGGTATGTCTGTCTGCTTGTCTCTCTTTCTGTCTAAGAAAAACCACTCATGAACTAACAGGTATTACACCAATGCAATCATGTCTGATTCTTGAACAAGTGAAAATGTGTATTACTTGCCAGTTTATGCTCATTATTGTCTTATATCTATAAGCACAGTATAGCACTTAGGATTTTTGGGTTATCCTAGGTAATTTACACTCTGTATAATAACTTTTATGTGTACCTGTGAGACAGAGACAGATAGACAGAGAGAGATAAAGAGACAGGCATAGATAGATAAAAGACAGAAAGACGGAGATAGAGACAGCTAAAGTCCAATCACGATTTGGCCATCCAGCCACCAGCCTGCCAAAAATGTATTACACATGTTCCAGAATTGTTTCTCTTTACTTGGGCATGGTTTTTAGGACATTTGGCAGGAGACACTACCAGTGGTATCAAAATAGAAAGGATGTTGCACAAATGTTGCACATGGATTATTATCAAGGTTTTTGACATTTCCTCGACCACTTGTGGCCTATGACAATGACAATGTTAATTTCTTTGTAAAGCTTACAATGTGTGGTTTACATGTTTGAAAGTATTAATTACAAAGGTCACTAGCATGCCTAAGTATTTCAGGCAGACTAAACACTAATTCTTACTCTATATTGATATAGGTTATGGAGCTGTACATTTGAATATATGTACATTATTAGATACATAATTAGATTTACTTTACTTTATAATTGTGAGGTAGTATAAACATATAACAAAATTACAAATGGTAATTTAGTAAATGGGACTGGAATTGTCTTGGCATGATACATGTTTCTATCAGGCAAATTAGGACGAACTTAAGATTTAATGGGGAATAGCCCTTTTATGAATTTTTGTTTACAGTCATTTGGGTGAGTGTATATGTAAATTAGGGGAAATTACAGATAATGAGGAAAGACTATTTTGTTTTGGATGTGTTCATGATACAAAAAATAGAAATTAGGTGGTTTTCTTTTGGTTAGCTGATGATGGGGTGTGTTAGGGAGATAAGATTTTTTAAAGGGAGTTTTGAAAATGGTGGTTTAGTTTGCGTTCTAGGTTTTCAGGCAGGGAGTTCAAGATTTTAGGCCCCTTTTATGTACATCAAATTTTGTAGAGGTTTAGCCGACACGAGGAATGTCGTAGAGATTTTTGTGCCTGGTATTGTGTCCTGTTGCAACTATCAAGAAAGTGTTTTAGTTTAGGGTTAATATTAGAATTTATGGTTCTGTAGATGTAGGTTGCACAGTATAGGTGTATCCATCTCAAGCCCCCCTAAACTCGAGTCAACATTACTTTCCTCTTAAAGGGGAGTGTTAATACAACATGACATTAGTGAATCCCTGGTGTTCTGCCATGCTCTTTTTCTGTGGCACTCAATTTTAACTAGTGTTCCCACAAGATACTAAGTGGTCCCAGATTTTTTTAATAATTTTTCACACAGTGAGTGTCAAGACCCATTCTATTCTGACCAGGCATTTCAGGTCAATTCGTTCCCAAATTTGGAGGCAGGAAAATAAACATTGATCTATTTTGGGGCACTAGTGGTAAGAATGTTGATCTACATTTTGGACAGTTAAGGAGTTAATAGTCAGTAGCCTGGCTAGGGAGGAAGCGGGGGAGTGGTTGCTTTCCCTCGGTATATTTGATGCCTATTTTACCTTTATCTTACCTTCTGAATCCTTCCCAATTTCATATATTTTTAATGATATAATCATTTTAATCATAGAACATATTAATTGTCAAGTTTTGAAATTTAGTGTCTTGATAAAAATGCATTAAAATTACAAAACGACAGTCACTACCAAAAATAAGCCTGTTTTTAAGGGATTAGGT
>NW_026467065.1:0-12440 GCF_026875155.1 Cherax quadricarinatus
ATGGCTTCATCGTATTTTAAAATTTAAAAAAAAAAAAAAGAGAGACAGAATTGTCATAAAAACTGGTCAATGGTAAACAGAAAGCCACTGACTCGACTCATTCCCGGAACTTTAACAAGAATTCCGCCGCCATCAAAGTACGCCCATCGAATCATAGAACAAAAAGGAAATGAGGCTGTTCGAGTGCTGTCTTGCGTTTAAACAGGCGTATTTGGAGGAACTGAAGGGAAGCATAAAAAAACACGTTTTTGTGGTTTTAGAAGTGGTTCCTAATGATGGAGTTCTGAGACAGCTTCAGTTACTCCTTTAGTACGTAATTTATTAACTCACTGAAGGATACAAGAGACCACTAGCTTGGTAATCGAGTCTTACATGAATGGATCAAACTGCCAAGTAGCGACACTGAAGCTAATGCCATGGGATACGTATAGCTGTAAAAATAAGTTTGACAAATATAAGATTGTAAACGGCTAGTTGCAAGTTTACAGCCTCTCCTCCTGTTGACGAAAATACGATTGTATTAGTCCATTTTCAATTATATTTCTCGTATTTACGATACTTATGTTTTGTTAGATTAGGTTAGGTTAGTCTGTCGTCTATAAACAAAATTACACCGATTATAACATACAATAACACAGAGGAAATACAAACACCGAATCAGCGAACAAACGATGGAGATCCACCGAGTGATCTGTATAATGTCTTCTCTCGCTAATCATATATATATATATATATATATATATATATATATATATATATATAATATATATATATATATATATATATATAATATATATATATATATATATATACATATACATATATATATATTAAATATATATATATATATATTATATAATATATATATATATATATATATATAAGATGAGTAGTGGGGGTTGAAGAGGGTTGGAATAGTTTTAAAAATGCAGTATTAGAATGTGGGGCAGAAGTTTGTGGTTATAGGAGGTGGGGGCAGGAGGAAAGAGGAGTGATTGGTGGAATGATGAAGTAAAGGGTGTGATAAAAGAGAAAAGGTAGCTTACGAGAGGTTTTTACAAAGCAGAAGTGTTATAAGAAGAGCAGAGTATATGGAGAGTAAAAGAAAGGTGAAGAAGTGGTGAGAGAGTGCAAAAGGAGAGCAGATGATAGAGTGGGAGAGGCACTGTCAAGAAAATTTTAATGAAAATAAGAAAAAATTTTGGAGTGAGTTAAACAAGTTAAGAAAGCCTAGGGAAAGTATGGATTTGTCAGTTAAAAACAGAGTAGGGAGTTAGTAGATGGGGAGAGGGAGGTATTAGGTAGATGGCGAGAATTATTTTGAGGAACTTTTAAATGTTGAGGAAGAAAGGGAGGCGGTAATTTCATGCACTGGCCAGGGAGGTATACCATCTTTTTAGGAGTGAAGAAAAGCAGAATGTAAGTGTGGTGGAGATACTTGAGGCATTACGTAGAATGAAAGGGGGTAAAGCAGCTGGAACTGATGGGATCATGACAGAAATGTTAAAGCAGGGGGGGGGGATATAGTGTTGGAGTGGTTGGTACTTTTGTTTAATAAATGTATGAAAGAGTGGGAAGGTACCTAGGGATTGGCGGAGAGCATGTATAGTCCCTTATAAAAGGGAAAGGGGACAAAAAGAGATTGTAAAAATTATAGAGGAATAAGTTTACTGAGAATACAGGAAAAGTATACGGTAGGGTTATAATTGAAAGAATTAGAGGTAAGACAGAATGTAGGATTGCGGATGAGCAGGGAGGCTTCAGAGTGGGTAGGGGATGTGTAGATCAAGTGTTTACATTGAAGCATATATGTGAACAGTATTTAGATAAAGGTAGGGAAGTTTTTATTGTATTTATGGATTTAGAAAAGGCATATGATAGAGTGGATAGAGGAGCAATGTGGCAGATGTTGGCAAGTATATGGAATAAGTGGTAAGTTACTAATGCTGTAAAGAGCTTTTATGAGGATAGTGAGGCTCAGGCTAGGGTGTGTAGAAGAGAGGGAGACTACTTCCCGGTAAAAGTAGGTCTTAGACAGGGATGTGTAATGTCACCATGGTTGTTTAATATATTTATAGATGGGGTTGTAAAAGAAGTAAATGGTAGGGTGTTCGGGAGAGGGTGGGATTAAATTATGGGAAATCAAATTCAAAATGGGAATTGACACAGTTACTTTTTGCTGATGATACTGTGCTTATGGGAGATTCTAAAGAAAAATTGCAAAGGTTAGTGGATGAGTTTGAGATGTGTGTAAAGGTAGAAAGTTGAAAGTGAAATAGAAAAGAGTAAGGTGATGAGGGTATCAAATGATTTAGATTAAAAAAAATTTGGGATATAAAATTGGGGGGGAGGAGCAGGGAAGAAGTGAATTTTTCGATATTTGGAGTTGACGGCGGGGATGGTTTATGAAGGTGGGGTTAATCTAGAATTGATGGGGAAAAAAGGTGAGTGGTGCTTTGAGGTTATTGGAGTAAAAAAACGTTACATGGAGGCAAAGAAGGGAATGTGAAAGTATAGTAGTCCCAAACACTCTTATATGGATTGAAGTTTGGGGGGTAAATGCAGCAGCGAAACGGGGGGGACTGGAGAGTCCTTTTAAAGGGGCAATTGTGGTGAAAATTTTATGCAGAAAATTCGGAGTGTGGAAATTAGGAAAAGGGGTGTGGATTAAATAAAAGCATTAGTCAGGGGGCAGAAGGGGGTTGTTGAGGGGTTTGGTTTTAGAGAGAATGACAAAGTAAATGCGGGAAAAGCATAAAAATCTAAGGAAAGGAAGGGGGGTATGTCGCCTCAAAAAGGGGGGGAAAGAGGGGGTAAAGAGGTTTGGGGGGTGGGGGGCTTGGATTTCCCCAGAAAGCGTGCAGGCGTGTTAGATAATGAAGGAGGCGAATGATATTTGGGGACCGACATCTTTTGGGAGTGTGAGCAGGGAAAATATTTAGTAAAGGGATTAGGGAAACCCGGGTTTTTATGTTCATATAGTGGGACTTTGATCCGGGAAAGGGAAGTAAAATTTCCTGCATTTTAAAAGGAGGGTTTGGGATATTGGCATTTTAGGGAATTTTGTGTATCTTTATACGCAATGCTTCAAACTGTTTATTCTAACCTCTCAAACATGATAATTGTGAGTGGGTGAAAGTTTTGAATGATGATGAAAGTATTTTTTTTGGGGGATTTTCTTTTTTTTGGGGGTCCCGTGCCTCGGTGGGAGACGGCCACTTGGAAATAATATATATAATTTTTATATAAATATATAATATATATAAATATATATAAATATATTATATATATATAATAAATTTTATATATTAAAATTTTTTTTTTTCAACAAACCGGCCGTATCCCCCAAAGGCGGGGTGGCCCAAAAAAAAAACAAAAGTTTCTCTTTTCAAATTTGAAATTTTATACAGGAGAAGGGGGTTACTAGCCCCGTGCCCCCTGCTTTTTGTCGCCTCTTAAAAAACGCAGCTTACGGGGGAAGAATTCGTTCCACTTCCCCATGGAGATAAGGGGAAAATAAACAAAACAAGAACTAGAAAGAAAATACAGAAAACCCAAAGGGGTGTTGTATATTTTCTTTTATTTAATATATATATAAAATTATATATATAATATATATTTATATATATATATTTTAAAATTATATATTTTATTTATAATATATATATAAATATATTTAGATAATAATATTATTATTTAAAATTAATATATATATAAATATATATAATATATTTATATATATATATATAAAATTATAAATATTATAAATATATATAAAAATTTATATATAATATTTTCGTGCCAACATCTTTTGCTAATTGTCTTGCCAAGCGGAAAAAAAACATTGTTTAGAATGAGCCGATGTAAACCTCCTCAGGGGTGGGGTAGGACCTGCCAGCATGGGCTGGGGTAGGACCCCCTAGCATGGACTGGGGTAAGACCTCCTAGCATAGGCGGGGGGGCCCTCCTAGCATGGGTGCGGTAGGAAGCCTAGCATGGGCGGGGGTGGACCTGCCAGCTGGACGGGGGAAACCCCCGCGGGGCGGAGTAAAAATGCCTAGCATGGACTGGGGTAGGAACTGCCCAAAATGACGGGGGGGACCCCCTTTGCAGGGGCCAGGCTCCCTACTGCAAATGATCTTTTTATTAAATTAAAAACTAAACAGATAAAATTATAAAAAAATCAATTTTACCAACATTTTTTTAAAAAGCAAATAATAATTATAATTACATTTCATAAAATTCAAGGGGAGCGCTAATCTTGGGAATTTAAAAGGGGGCAATCATTTTGACCCAAAGAAAAAAAAGTTTCGCAGGGTCAAACTTTTCATCAGTACCAAAGGGGGACTTCACATAAAAAGGATATTATAAAAATTTTATTAGAGAAAGTCTCTCTGTACAGAGAGTAGTAGTATAGATCTATCGATAGTTTTTAAAAATTAAACATGATAGTTCTTCACAGCAGATACCCTAGTGTTAATTTTTAAAACCTACTTCACGAGCCAATGTAAAGCCCCGCAAAATTTTAATATTTGTTTGATGGTAATGAGAATAGAGTGGCTTTTATTTTGTTTTTATCTCTTTTTTTTTAGGTTTTAAAATCGGAAAATGCATAAAAATTTTTGAGGAAATTCATGCTGGACACCCGGGTGTTCCAATGATCCTTTTGGGTTGAGGGTTTGTGTTTGTTGACTCATTTCCCTTCCGGCATGTTCCCCTGAAAATCTACTCCATTCACAGCAGGGAATTTCAAAACACCAGTTTCTTCATCTGAATTAGGGGGAAACTTTTTTTCGGGTCTGTGGGTCAGGGGAAGAGGAGTTACGACTTTTTTTCTGTTGTTTTTTTCTTGGTTAAAACTCTTACAGTTACCCAGAACCACTACAGTTATAGCAACAGTAACCCGTAACCAAAACCTGCACCACGCAATTATCACCAATACCATTTTACAATTACCCCCATTACTATCACTACCCAACAACATGGTATCCAAAAATGTCCCCTTTCACTCGGTCTCGTCAAGACCCAGAGTCTGACAGGCAGCTATAAACATCGGAAGGGGAGTAATGGCAATCATCCTACTTGGGGGGAAAGGGCGAAGAAGAGAGGGAAGGGGAGAAAAAGAGAAGAGAGGGGAAAAGGAAACTTTACTTCATCTGGGAATCATTTTTCCCGGGGGATACTCGTGTCTGGAACATTTTCGTCTAGCATAAAAAACAGCGGCACAACTACGCCTCTCCCTATTTGTAATCTTTAACAATAAAAGGGGCTTTCAAAAAATTTGATGTAGTAACACTTTTGAAAAATAGTTACCCCCCTAAAACTAACTTGTAAGACATGGAAAGAGAGAGAGAGAGAAAAGAGAGGTATTATTAATAAGACTAAGCGCAGTGCTGGGGTTTTCTTATCTTTTAGATTACTTTCACTTAAATAATAAATTTTTAACTAGAACGAATTACAAAAATGAGATTTAATAAAATATATGTTACTTGGAAAGATTAAAAATCCACTTTGGGGATATGTTATAAAAAGGAAGTAAAAAAGTGATTCTTTTTTAAATTAAACAAGCCGGTACTCCTTTGAGTACGCAAAAAACAGAGTTAAGGGGTTATTGGGAAGTTTGGATTTCCAAAATGAGCGTTAAACCCATAAGGGGGAAGAGTTTTTTCATAAATTTTTTGAAGAGACAAGGAAGGGTAACTCGGTTCTAGATAAAGGGCCATCACATTTGTGCATTTTTGTAGGGGTCCATGTATTTAACGCCCCATTAGCCAGCCCTCGGCGCGATCCTGGCCGGGGAAGGTTTCTTAGTTACGCGGGCTGCTTGTCATTAGGGATGGGATAAGTCTGCGCTAAAAGTCCCATACGGGGTTTGCGCTTAATAATAAAAATTGGGGGGGTTATGGAGAAACCCGATTTTAAGGGGGGCCTAGAGGTGAAGGTATTGCTTGGGAGGGAGTGAGGGGGTACTGCTTTTGAGGAGAGGAAGGAGCTTGTGAGGAGATGAAGGGACTGCTTTTTGAGGAAGTGAATACCGCTTGGTGAGGTGATGAAGGTACGCTTGGGGAGGAAGTGAAGGTATGGGTTTGTGAGGTGGTGAAGGTCTGCTTGGTGAGGTAGAGTGAAAAGGGACTGCTTTTTGAGGTAAGTGAAGGTACTGCTTTGGGGGGTAATGAAGTATTGTTTGAGGGAAGTGAAGTATTGCTTGGTGAAGTAGAGTGAAAGGGATTGCTTTGGGGAGGTAGAGTGGGGGGTACTGCTTGGTGAGGTAAGTGAAGGGACTGCTTGATGAGGCAGAGTGAAGGTACGCTTTGTAGGTAGATGAAGGTACCCCTTGGGGAGGTTTAGAGGAAGGTCCCCCTTGGTGAGGTAGAGTGAAGGGTTTCTTTGTGAGGTAGAGTGAAGGGACTGCTTGTGAGGGAGAGTGAAAGGTCTGCTTGTGAGGTAGATGAAGGGACGCTTGGTGAGGTAGTGAAGGTATTGCTTGGTGAGGAGAGTAATATTGCTTTGAAGTAGATGAAGGTATTGCTTGGTGAGGTAGAATGAAGGTATTGTTGGGGAGGTAGAGTGAAGGTATTTCTTGGGGGTAAATGAAGGGATTTTCTTTGGGGAAAATTTTGAGTGAAGGATTGGGGGGAGGGGTTGAAGGATTGCTTGGGAAGTAATGAAGGGATTGCTTGGTGAGGGAGGGAAGTATTGCTTGGTGAGGTAGAGTGAAGGTATTGTTTTAAATAAATGAAGGGATTGCTTGGGGAGGGAGAGTGAAGGTATTGCTTGGGAGGTAAGTGAAAGGGATTGTTGTGAGTAAGTAAGGTATTCTTGGTAAGTAAGGGGGAAAATATTTCGGGGAGGGAATGAATTTGCTTTGAAGAGGTGAAGGGATTGCTTTGGGGGTAGAATGAAGGTATTGCTTGGGGAGGTAGAGTGAAGGGATTGTTGGGATAGGTGAAGGTATTGCTTTGGGGAGGGAAGTGAAGGTTTGCTTTTTGAGGTAGAGTGAAGGTATTGCTTGGTGAGGGAGAATGAAGGATTGCTTTGGGGGGAAAAAGTGAACGTACTCTTGGGGAGGTAAGTGAAGGTACGCTTTGAAGTAAAATGAAGGGATTGCTTGTGAGGGAGAGGAAGGTATTTTTGGTGAAGTGATGAAGGTATTCTTGGTAAATAGAGTGAAGGTATTTCTTGGGGAGGGAAGTGAAGGTATTCTTGGTGAGTAAGTGAAGGTATTGCTTGGGGAGGTAGATGAAGGTATTGCTTTGGGGAAGTAAGTGAAGGATTTTCTTGTGAAGTGGTGAAGGATTTCTTGGTGAAGTAGATGAAAGGGATTGCTTGGTGGGGTAGAGTGAAGGGATTGTTTGGGGAAGTAGAGTGAAGGGGATTGCTTGGTGAAGTAGAGTGAAGGTATTTCTTGGTGGAAATAGATGAAGGGATTTCTTGGTGAAGTGAGTAAGGGATTGCTTGGTGAGGTAGAGTGAAGGGATTTTTTGGTGAAATAATGAAGGTATTGCTTGGTGAGGTAGAGTGAAGGGTTTTCTTGGGGAAGAGAGTGAAGGTATTGTTGGTGAAGTAGATTAGGATTTCTTGGTGAGGTACAATGAAGGTATTGCTTGGTGAAGTAGAGTAAGGGATTGGGTTTGGGGGGTAGAGTGAAGGTATTGTTGGGAGGCGAGGAAGGACTGCTTGGTGAGGTAGAGTGAAGGTATTGCTTGGTGAAGTAGAGTGAAGGGATTGCTTGGTGAATAGTGAAGGATTGGGTTTGGGGAGGTAGAGTGAAGGTTGCTTGGGGAAGTAGAGTGAAGGTATGCTTGGGGAGGGGAGTGAAGGGATTGCTTGGTGAATAAGTGAAGGGATTGCTTTGAAGAGAGTAAGGTAGGGGTTGGGGAGGTTTGAGTGAAGGATTGCTTTTGGGGAGGTACAATGAAAGGGATTGCTTGGTGAGGGAGAGTGAAGGTATTCTTGTGGGTAAGTAAGGTATTGCTTGGGGAAGTAGAGTGAAGGAATGCTTTATGAGGTAGAGTGAAATACTGCTTGGGGAGGTAAATGAAGGTATTTCTTGGTGAAGTAGAGTGAAGGGATTGCTTTTGGGGAGGTAAGTGAAGGTATTGCTTGGGGAAGTAGAGTGAAAAGTCTGCTTGGGAGGTAGAAGAAGGGATCGGGGAGGTGTGGGTTTTTGTGGAGAGGAAGGGATTTGGGGGAAATAAGTGAAGGTACTGTTGGGGAGGTAGAATGAAGGTATTTTTCTTGTGAAGTAATGAAAGGGATTGCTTGATGAGGTAGAGTGAAGGGATTTCTTGGGGAAGTAGAGTGAAGGAAATGCTTGGTGAGGGAGAATGAAGGTATTGCTTTGGGGAGGTAAATGAAGGGATGCTTTGGAGGTAGATGAAAGGGTTTGCTTTTGGGGAAATAGAGTGGGGGACTCTTGGTGAGGGAAATGAAGGTATTTGTTTTTGAGGGAGAGTGGGGTCGCGGTGAGGTAAATGAAGGATTGCTTGGGGGAGGGGGTAAGGACTGCTTGGGGAGGGGAGTGAAGGTATTGCTTGGTGAGGTAGAGTGAAGGGATTTCTTGGTGAGGTAGAATGAAGGTATTTCTTGGGAAATAGAGTGAAGGTATTGTTGGTGAGGAGAGTGAAAATTTCTTGGTGGGTGGGAAGGGCGTTTGGTGAGGGAGGGAAGATTTCTTGGGGAGGTAGAGTGAAGGTATTGCTTGGTGAGGTAAGTGAAGGGATTTGCTTGGTGAGGTAAGTGAAGGTACTGCTTTTGGGAGGTAGGGAAGTATGCTTGGTGAGGTAAGGAAGGGATTTCTTTGGGGAGTAGATGAAGGTATTGTTGGGGAGGTAGATGAAGGTTTTTGGTGAGGTAGAGAAGGACGCTTGGTGAGGAGTAAGGTTTTTAAGAGAGGAAGGGTTTTTTTGGGATAATAATATTTTGGGGAGGGAGGAAAGGACCTTGGGGGTTTTTAAGGGATTTTTATTTAAAATATTCTTTTAAAAATATCTTGTATTTATCTTTTAAATAATATTCTTTATAATAATTTTTTTTATAATAATACTCTTTTTAAAAATATCTTATAAAATAATATTCTTTATAATAATTTTCTCTTTTATAATTAAATTTTCTTTAAGATAAATACTCTTTTAATAAATTTTTTTTTAATAATTTTTCTTTATAATAATATTTCTTTATAAATAATACTCTTTATAATAATATCTTTAATAAAAATTTTCTCTTTTAAATAATTTTTCTTAAATTTTATTCTCTTTTTAAATTCCCCTTTGAGGTAAAAAATATTTCTTGGTGGGGAGAGTGAAGGTATTGCTTGGTGAGTAAGTGAAGGTATTGCTGGTGAGGTAGAGGAAGTATGCTTGGGAGGTGAGTGAAGGTATTGCTTGGGGAGGTAGAGTGAAGGGATTGTTGGGGAGGTAGAGTGAAGGATGCTTGGTGAGGTAAAGGAAAGGGACTGCTTGGGGAGGTAGAGGAGGGGTTTCTTGGTGAGGGAGGGTGAAGGGATTGTTTTGGGGAGGTAGAGGAAGGTATTTCTTGGTGAGTAGAGTGAAGGTCTGCTTGGTGAGGTAAGTGAATTTGCTTGGTGAGGGAAGTGAAGGAGCTTGGTGAAAAAGTGAAGGTATTGCTTGGGGAGTAAGTAAGGTATGCTTGGTGAGGTAGAGGAAGGTTTGCTTGGTGAGGTAAAGGAAAGGACTCTGGTGTAGGAAATTCCCTTTGGGGATAAAAAGTTGAAAATTTGTTTAAAAGGTAGGTACGCTGGTTGGGGTTTATGAAACCCTACGGGGTTCCCATGCCCCTCCTTGGGGTTTTTTTATAATTTCTAAATTAAAATTTTTTTAAATTTTTTGGAAATGGTTATTTTTTGTTTTATTTTTTATTGAATCTTCATTTTTTCATTGTTAAAATTCCCATGGGAAAATTTCTAGTAAAATTTTTTAAATTCAAAGGAATTATTAAAAATGGTAAAATAGGGGGAAAATCCTTGAACTTCCCCAAAATTTTCCATGAAAATTTCAAAAGGTAAAAAATTTTAAAAGGTAACCAAGAGTTAAATCGAATTATAAAAATCGTAAAACCCAGGGGCACACAATTTTCCTTAGGGGGGAAAACAGACTTTTTTGAAAGCGTTTTTTCCCCGGGGAAATTTTTTTATTTTTAAATGGTAGTGGGGGTTGGAAGGGGGTGGTTTTTGGGGAATTTGGGGGGGGAAGTGGAGGTTATGGGTATTGGGGGGATAAAAATGGGTGGAAAATTTTTGTGATATTTTTTGGGTTTATTGGGTTTTGGAAAGGGTTTTGGGGGGTTTCATTGGGGGGAAGTGGTAGTGGTGGGGTTGAAGTGGTGTGGTGGTGGGGGATAGTGGGAGTGGTGGTGTGGGGATAGTGTAGTGGTGGTGGTGGATATGTAGGGGGTTGGATATGGGAGTGGTGGGGGTGGGAATGGTAGTGGGGGGGGGGGGGATAGTGGGAGTGGGGGGTTGTGGATAGTTTTGGGGTGTGGAATTGTGGTAGTGGTGGTTGTGGATATGGTAGTGGGGGGGTGGGTATGGTATGTGGTGGGGGTTGTGGTAGTGGTGGGGGGGTTTTTAAGGGGGGGCTGGGGGTGGGGGATATGGAGGGGAAGTGGTTTTTGGGGGGTGGGGGATAGTGGTGGGGGTGGTGGATTGGGTAGTTTGGTGGTGGGTACTGGGTTTGGGGGGTGGGTGGTTGGATTGGTATGGTGGTGGATGGAAGGGTGGGGGAGGTGGGGGTGGTGGGGGGTAGTGGTGGTGGTGGTAGTTGGTAGTAGGGGGTGGATTTGTGGGGGTGGTGGGAAAGTGGAATGGGGTGGGGTGGTGGTGGTGGGGGATAGTGGGGATGGGGGCTAGTGGTGGTGGTTTTTGGGGTGGGGGTGGTGGGGTTTTGGGGGGGGGGTGTGGGTGGGGGGGTGGTTGGGGGTGGGGTTGGGTGGGGGTTTGGGGGTGGGGGGGGGGTATGGGTGGTGGTGGGTGGGGGTGGTGGGTGTTTTTTGGGGGGGGTGGTTGTGGTGGTTGGTTTGGGGTTTGGGGGTGGTGGGGGGTGGTTGGGGAGGGGGTTGTGGTTGGTGGTTGGTGGGTGGGGGGGTTTGGTGGTGGGGTTTTGGGGGATGTGGTATTGGTTGGGTAGGGGGTTAGTGGTGTGGGGGTGGTGTTGGTTTTGGGGGGGGGGTTGATGGGGGGGTGTGGTGGGGGGGGGGATGTGTTTTGGGGGGGTGGGGTGGTATGGTGGTGGTGGGTAGTGGTGGTTTTAAGGGAAAAATGGGTTGGGGGTGTGGGTAAATGGGGGTTGGTGGGAAAATTTTATTAATTATTTGGGGTGGAAAGGGAAAAATGGTTTTTCCCCCCCAGTGGCAAAAGGGTTAAAAAAAATAGAAAGGTTTTAGAAAAAGGGAGGTTGGGGTTTAAGGGTAAAAGGGGGGGTGTGTGGTAAAGGGTGGTTTCCCAAAATTTTTTTGTGGGGGTAGTTAGGGGAAAACGGAAAATTTGGGGGGTGGGGGAAAAGGTTTTATGGGGTTTTTTTCATGGGTAAAGGGGGGATATTTTAAAGAGGTGGGTGGAGTGTGGATAGTGGAATGGTGGGGGGGATGTGGGAGGGGGGGGGTGGTGGTTTTTTTTGTGATTTGGAGTGGTGGTGGGGGTGGGTAGGGAGGTGGGGTTGGAAAGTAGAAAGTCGTAACCCTTGATTACCGACAAAAAAAGGGGGGGGTGGTTTCCCCTGTAAAAGGGAGGGGGGATAACCCGGGCCCCTTTTTCACTATCCTTCCCAAGTAGACATATTAATAAAAAAATTAACCGGTTTAATGCCCCCTCCCCCGCAGGAAGAAAACCCTAACACCGTGTTCAAACCGTTTGTGGGTGGGGGGGTGTGTGGTGTTGGTTTGGGTTTTTTTTTGGTTGGGTGGTTGTGTGGGGGTATGTGACGTACTGGTTTTGGGTTTTTTTTTGGGGGGGTTTTTCTTTTTTTGGGGTTGCAGGGGTGTTCTACTCCTGCCCCGTTTTAATCGCTTGCCCCTTTGTATAGTTTTAATTTCTTGCTAGTTGGGTCCTCCTTTTAAATATTTAATATCCATTTGTTATGATGAAAAAATGTTTAAATCTCGGGATAAATAAGCTGATGAGTCCTTTGAAACACTGTTTGTCCCCTTTGAAAACCCTATTTTTTTTTTTGGTTTTATTTCCCCCCCTCCCCCGCCTCCCCTTTTGGGCGGGTTTTTTATTTTCCCCTCCATGGAACAATTTTCCTTAAAAACCCGCCTTTTTTAACTTTTGTGTTTTTGCCATATGTTCCAAACTTTTCATTTTTCGTATGGGAATATTCAAATTTAAATCCGTGTGTGGGGTGTGTGTGGTGTGTGTGTGGTGTGTGTGTGTGTGTGTTGTGTGTTTTGTGGTGTGTGGGTGTGTGGGGTGTGTGTTGTGGTAG
>NW_026467066.1:0-13109 GCF_026875155.1 Cherax quadricarinatus
CTCCACATATTGATAGTTGAAATCATAAATGGCATTTTCTTGACTCAATCGATAAAAAAATTGGAGTTCTAAAAAAATAGCATGAGTTTGGGCGCGGGGAAAAAACGGTTTACCGAAAATGGGGCTCAAAGGGGAAAAAATCCTGATTGAAAATATCGCCGGGTCGCTAACTCGTGAGACTAATTCGCATTTTCCCATCAAATTTCGTTTTTTTTGGTGTCTTTACAATCGGGAAAGATTCCTACTTTTCATAATTTTTTTTTTTTTTTTTTTTTTTTAAATTTTGCGACCCCGGGAACCCCTCGGGATTGGGTTTGCGACAGTCAAGGGTTAATACTTGTCGGCCAAATAGAAACAAAAATTCAGGGCGGTCGAAAAGTCCTGCGAAAAAATCATGCATTTACCCGTCAACATCTTCCTTTATCTTATGGGAAAAGTGTTTTTTTAAATTTCCTTGTTTGCCATTTTTTTGGGCCCCAGGAAGTCCCCTAAAAATTTTTCCCCAGCCATTGTGAATGAATTTTTTGTGTTATATTTTATTTAAAATTCTTGTCATTGGGAGTGACAAAAAAAAAACTGCAGCCCCTCCTTACAACCTGAATAGATCAAACTTGACCCTTTCCCTTGGTAAAGGGTACGAGTCTACAAAAAAGGGAAATTTTACTAACATGTAATGTAAGAAAGAAAAGCAGCTTCTTAAGATTTTCTCAACTTAGAATGTTGTGTTACATTATGTGGAATTTTTGAGACGGGGTTAGGGAAAAAGGGGGATTAACCTCAACACACAGAAAACATTTAGACAGGTGTATTTAATAACAGCATAAAAATTTTAAAATTTTTTATTTTTAGCTTTTAATAAAGCATCAACTTTCCCTGTCTTTCAAAATCTCATGCCTTTTAATATTAGTTTAAAAATATTATGCTAAATACCTTAAAATTTTGAGGGGGGTATATAATGTATTTTACAACAAGAAATACATTACTTGTTTTTCATTTCGTGCCAAAAATATAAAATTTTTTTTTATTTGCCTAAAATATAAATATTTATTTTCTGTGGCACAAAGTTCCTTTTATTAACCATTACCAGCAATATTTGAGAGGAAAAGATGCAAGTAAAAGGGAGGAGCTTTATACCCTGGGGCACCGGTTAAATGGATGGTCTAATTCCTAGGTGAGTAAAATAATTTTTACCAAGAATATTTACTTGTACAATTTCCCTACCAAACCCCAAATTAAAAAAAAACCTTTCCCAAATTTGGGATAGCAAATTAATGTTTTTCACATTAAAAAAAGTTTCACTTGGGTATCAAATTACACAAACACTGATATAAAAATTGCCATAATTATCTTATCAAAAAAAAAATTAACAAATACTTTAAAATAAATCCTACCACTTTGGGTTTGCAAAATTAAAATACACATTAATATATTACTACAAATTGCCTTAACAAATTCACTACACTTACACACATTAATAAATCTTTAGCCACATTGACTTATCCAAAATTTAATATTGTTAAAAATAATCCACTACACATTAAAAAAATTTTTGAACTTTAAAATCCACCTCCTTCTGTCATTTCACATATAATTATTAAAACCCTTTTTACGCTTGGGCGTTTTAAAAACGTCTAGGGATACCGTGTTTGACTATCTATACCAAAAAATTTTAAACGCTCAAATCAAGCAGGAGAAAGCTGTAGGCCCCCCATTGAAGAAAGGGGCCCTGGCATGTGCACCATATAAAAAAAAACGGGGAGCAGTGGGGCATTGGGGAATACCCTTAATTTTCGTCCTTTTTTAGCATGTCTAGCGGGAAGGGAAAATGGGAAAACCCCCGCAAATCTGGGGCTCTTCCTTCCCAAGGATGCTCTAACACAAAATGGAATGTCATTGAAGATCAATTTCAGATTTCGAGGAGTTTTTAGACCAAAAGCATGAGGAGGAGGAGGAAGAAGAGGGGGAGGGAAAAGAGGGGGAGGGGAAAAAAAGGGAGGGGGGAAAAAAAAGAGGAGAGGAAAAGAAGAGGAGGAGAGAAAGAAGAGAGGAGAGAAAAAAGGAGGAGGGGGAAAAAAGGGGGAGGAGGAAGAAAAGGAGGAGGGGAAGAAGAGGGAGGGAAAAGGAAGAAAAAAGAAGAAAAAAGAAGAAGAAAAAGAAGAAGAAGAAGAAGAAGAAGAAAAGAAGAAAAGAAAAGAAAAGAAAAAAAATACCAATAAAAAAATATGTAATAATATGTACCCTTGAGGGATGAAAACAGTTCACCCCTGAAGCGACAAAATAAGGGGGGATAACATCTGATAAGAGCGACCTTTGATGACGTAAACGAGGGGGAGGGAGGGGGGGCGCGCTATCTGTCAAGACCGGAGGAGGAGGAGGGGGGGGAGGGAGGAGGAGGGGGAAAAGGGAAGAAAAAGGGAAGAAAGAAGGAGGGGGGGAAAGAAGGAGAAGAAGAGGAGGAGAAGCAAAGAAAAGGGGGAGAAGGGGAGGGGGAAAGGAGAAGGGGGAGGAGGAGGAGGAGAGAAAAAAGGGGGAGGAAAAGGGAAAGAAGAGGGGGAGAAGGAAAGAAGGAGGGGGAGAAGAAGGAGAAGGAGAAGGGGGAGGAAAAGGGAAAGAAGGAGAAGAAGGAAGGAGGGGAGAAAAAAGGGAAAGGAGGAGGAAAAGGAGAAAAGGGGGGAGGAAAAGGAGAAAAAGGGGGAGAAAGGAGAAGAAGGAGGGGGGGAAGGAAAGGAAAGAGAAAAAGGGAGGGGGAGAAGAAGGGGGAGGAGAAGGAAAAGGAAAAGGGAAGAGGAGAAGGGGGGGAGGGGGGAAGGAGGAGGGGGAAAGGGGAGGGGGAGGAGGAGAAGAAAAACAAACAAACAAACCTTTGTCTGTCTGCCCATTTGTCTTTCTCCCAAAGCTCCCTGTCATCCGTCTACTCTGTCTCAGAGAGCCAAAGCGGGGTTCATCATCACGTTTACCACAATTTTTAAAGCAGAGAAAGCATTTGTCTGGTTTTTTTGGTTACCCTAGGTAATTTACCTATGTAAAATTGAAATTTATGGTACCTGGAGACAGAGATAACAGCCCCAAAAGAAAGAGAGAGACAGTTTGAAAGAGATAAAATGAGGGAAAAGAAAATTAGATAAAATGGAGGGGAAGCAGCATCCGACCCCATTGTTTTGACAGGGGGAGGGGGATGATAATGAGACAATAGTCATTTTACAGCTGCGACCCCACAAAAAAACAATTATAAGCCACACACCAAGACAAGCTTTCTGAATGGTGAAAAATAGCGTTTTTTAAAGAACAGTGACTATAATTGTAATTTTATTATAGAAACCAAAGCAAAAAGGGGAAAGGCAGGAAAGAAGGAAAGACTAATGAAAGGGAAGGAAAAAAGAAGGAAGGGCAAAAGGAAAGTAGGAAAAAGGTGGAAAGCCCTCCAGGGAGGAAAGGAATGAAGGAAATTAGGAAGGAAAGGGGGAAGAAAAGAAAACGACCATTTACCTAGGAAAACACATAACACCCCCTGCCGCTAATACTTTGCAGAAAACTGCTCAACGAGGTGTTTTGTCTTTGCACATAAAAAAAACTTTCCCCAAAAATCCACATCCGATTTTATGGTGAGGATGTAAAACACCACTGTGATGACCCCCCGTTTTTTTGTGTGAGGATGTAAAACACCACTGGTATGACACCCATGTTTTTTTGTTGAGGAGTGTAAAACACCACTGTGTATGACACCATGTTTTTATGGTGAGGGGGTGTAAAACACCACGTGTGACACCATGTTTTTTGGGAGGAGTGTAAAAAACCACTGTAAACACCATGTTTTATGTGGAGGGGTGTAAAACACCACTGTGTATACACCATTTTTTTTGTTGAAAGTGTAAAACCCCAGTGTTACCCCAGTTTTTATGTGTAGGGGTGTAAAACCCATTTGTAGACACCTGTTTTTTGGTGAAAGTGAAAAACCCCCTGGTATACACCATGTTTTAGGGAGGAGTGTAAAACACCTTGTGTATGACACCAGTTTCAAAAGAGTTCCACAAGCCAAACTTCTAGAAAAATTTTTCAGTACTGAAATGGTATATATATTATAAACAATAGTAATAAACAATTTTTTGTATTGTTTGTTTTTGTAAACAAGTTTTGTAAACAATATATTGATAATTACATTTGTGTGCTTATTGTGTTGTATACAACGAGTGTATATATGTACATTACACCTTACTTTGGTCTCACAGGCCACATAAGTTATGTGAAAAAATAAAATAGTGAAAAAAACAACAAACCTTCAAATACAAGTAAATTAAAGTTTACCGGGTGAGCAGCAGCCGCCGCTTATGCCATAAGCGGCTCATTTTCTGCAAACTTCATGCCTCTATATCTGGGTAAGTACTGATGGGAAATTTTTTTGGGGGGACTAAAACAATCAGAAAAATAATCTTAACATTTTCATAACAAAAAATAATTTTTTTTTTTTCGAATATTTTGCGACACCAGGAGACACTTCAGGATTGGGCCCTTCGACAGTCAAAGGGTTAAGTAATTAACTAATTAATGACTTCACTAATTACCTCGGGTTCAAGAAGGACCAATGGGCAAACTAAATGTGGAAAATTGCATTTAGCTGAATGTATCATTATTTACATAACAGTAAATGAACAAAGATAATTATTATTTATTAGTTAGACAAGTAGGAATTTGGGACACCTAGGTCACAAAAAATGTCCCCCTTCGATACCTACTACTGTCATATCCACAAGTTGCTCTTGACCTATTAATTACAAATGAAAAATACATCACCAGGAATACTGGTAAATATATAAATTTGTGGACTGTATATTAAATTAAAAAAAAAGGATTATATATACACACATTTATATAACAGAAGGAATATGTCTTAATCATAACACTCACCAATTTGACTGGAAATTATTGTGTCATGTACAGGACCCCCCTTTTGCCTACATTTATGAAAATTTTACTGGCCAGAAATTAAACATAAATTAGACAGCTTATCTGAGGTTCCTGGAGTTGTCCTGTCCTGTCGCCTGATATCTCAAGTTATGCAGTAATGCACATCCAACAATTTCGTCTCCTATTTGAGAGGTATCAGCCCAATTTTAACCTCTAGAGCACAAAAAATTCTAACCATTAAACCAACGTTTCTAATCCAAATTCAAACAAAATGGCGACCGTCCTTCTGCGCAGATGCAGGCTTTCTGTTTTCTATGACATAAATATTATTAAATACAATATGGCCATCTATTTACATATAACTACTGTATTTCTGGAAAATATATACAGTATTTTCCACACTGTGGCCGGGCGGAGTTCATTGCTAAACGACTCAAATTGCTCATTTGGCAATGGTGGAGGACCTGGGTACATATAGGATCTGGCATCCACACGGCGACATATTACACAAGATTTAATCACCCTTTTTACACTTTGCCGTCCTTGTGGAATCCAGAAAGTTTCCTTAGTACAATTTAAGGTATCTTGTACCCCACCATGCATTACATTTTTATGAGCATTTAGAACAATTAAATTTGTTAGATGATGAATTTTGGGCAGTAAGATAGGGTGTTTAGCATAATCACCCAATTCAGCATTTTGTAACCTACCTCTGCACCTAATTACATTGTTCTCTAAATACTGCCCCAATTTCTCTATTATGGAACCTTTCACAATTTTTCTTTGCATCATCAATTTAATCTCATTTCCATAGATTTCCTCCTGTACCCTCTTTATCCAAAATTCAAGAGGATGTGAAAACTTTAATGAAATATTCATCTTGTTTAGAAATTTAAACACCAACTTAGTTACATTGATTAGTTTGGGTAAAGAAGAATACCTATTATAATCAATGGCTAAGGAAGACAAACAATTGGAGCGGTGGTCACAGTAATTTCAACAGGAGTAATATACGCCTTTTGTACAGGCAATTAGCTTTATTTACCAACCAGCTCGGTCCTTTAAACCATGATACAGCATTTACAAATTTAGCATAAGGTAAAACTCGAGACAAGAAATCAGCTGGATTCTCCTCACCTGGTATATGATTAAATGTTAACATAGGCTGACCCAAACTATTATACTTCTCTTGCATCTGATTAATTTCAGCGACTCTGTTTTGTACGTACACAATTTTACTGTTTCCATTACGAATCCATTGTAAGGATACCTCATTATCAGACCAAATTTACAGTGTCACTAATATTTATCTCCTGCAACTTATTTCTTATGTAATTAGCTAATTTGACACCTACATAAATGGCTGTTAATTCCAACTGAGGCAAGGTACGTGATTTAATTGGAGACACTTTACCCTTAGACATGACAAGAGAAATAACACTATTACATTGAAGGTAAGCAACTGCTCCATATGCCAATTTTGAAGCATCACAAAAAATGTGGAGTACATTTTCCCATTTGGATTGGCCACCTGGCGTGGGAACTCCAACATTGGAATTTTTTCATGATCACCAATTAATTCATCCCACCTGTTAATGAATTCCTCAGGTAGAATTTCATCCCAAGCACATTTAAGTTTCCATGCTTCCTGAATTAATAATTTCCCTCTTATAGTAAGGGGTGACACTAAACCTAGTGGATCAAAACATTTGGAAACTTCAGCAAGCAAAACTCTCTTAGTTAATTTATTGGGCATACTGTAGTTATTAGGTTTTAACATTAACAAATCTCTCTCAGTATCCCAAGTTAAACCCAATACATTACTACATTTTGGCATTTCATCTCCAGGAAAATCTTTACTTATTATGTCCTTTAATTGGGACAAATTACTATTCCATTCCCTCAGAGGTTATTTGCACTTTGCATTATTTTATTAGCATATTTGCACTTTGCATTATTTTATTAGCCTCTCCATAAGTCATTAACTGTTCCTCTTCAGTTGATGTCACACCCAGGAAATTGTCCACATAAAATTGTTTGCTCATTACTTTACTCAATGGACTTTCTATATGTTTAAGGTGTGCATTTATCGTCGCTTGAAGTAGGAACGGACTGGATGTAGCACAAAATAATACGCTCCTAAAGTGAAAGGTTTTCAGAGGGCTAAGTGGGTCACTAGGATTCTCAGGCCATAAGAAGCGGGTACAATCCCAGTCAGCCTCTTGTAAACCCACTCTTAGGAAAGCTTTACTTATGTCAGCCGTAAAGGCATAATGCTTAACTCTGAAATTTAATAAGATATCTATTTCCATCAATGACGGACCTGTCATCAGTCATTTAAACTAGGTACATTTTTGTTACTCCTGGCACTACAATTAAACACAATCCTCAAAGGAGTGGTCTTAGAATCCTTCTTCACTCTGTGATGGGGCAAATAGTGACCATAAATTTTGGCTTGCTCAGGAGGTACCTCTTCTATAAATTTATTAATTAATTGTTCAGCAATTATATCATTATAGGCAGTTAACAATTCTGGTGTCTTACTCAGTTTGCAGAGCTGAGCCTTTAACTGTCCATATGCCATTCTGTAATTAGTGGGCAATTCTGGATGGTTCAGTCTCCATGGAAGTCGTATCCAGTATTGTCCAGATTCAAATTTTACATCTCTCAGGTATTGTTCCAGAGTAAAAGAATCATCTGGACTTTCTTCATTTACATTTATTCCAATGCTGTCTAATTCCCACAATTTATGCACTGGCTCAGCACCATCCTCTATGGAAGAATTATACTGGGGTACGATTTCATGAGTAAGACACACAGTTATGGTATTTGTAGTTTCCTCTAGTCATGAATTATTTTTACGAGGAATTCTACCTACATTACATGGCCTCCTGCAGTCTTCAAAAGGGTGACACCACATTTCTTTACCATACCCTTTATGCATAGTATAAGTGGCTTTGGCATGCTGCTCTTATCTGTATTTTTTTTTGTACCTCTGTAAGTGTGCTCAAATTATAAATAAATAAATAAATAAATAAATAGTCACTACCTATCAAAATATTTATTGGGCCTACAGAATCATCACTTACACCAGAAGGTGCTAAATTTACATTATGTGAGAGTCTTTCTGTAGCTTTACTAAGCCCTACTGTAGTTACTTTCTCTGGAAGTCTATCTACAATGCATTAACTGCATTAACACGCTTTTTATCATTGCCCAACCTGACAGTTGCATAAACAGTGTCATACAATTGAGACCTTTTATCCGAGTGAAAACCAGATAATTTTAAAGTTGTGGGATCTCCCATCTGTACTTTCATACCATTAAGACATTTACGTTTTATGAAAGTACGCTGGGATCCCTGGTCCAATAATGCAGTTACATTTTTTTATTTATGCCTTTTATCATCAATTTTTACCTGTAACACAGGTAAGGCTACTTCAGCAAAACCATCATTATTAACATTAGCAGCAATTTTTACATTAGCTACTGTTGTGTCAGGATTGTCAACATTATCATTATTATCAACATTATCATATAGACCATTACACATGACTATATGGTGTCTTCCTTTGTGACATTGATAACAGAAGTTTAATTTCGCATAACAATCCTTTACATTGTGATTACCTAAACACCTGATACATCTGTCAAGTTCCTCCAATCTTTCAACTTTATCATTCCATGATTTGTATGCATCGCAATTCTTAGAAAAATGAGTACCCTTGCAGAAAAGACAATCTCTCCTTTCTCTGACTGGTTTCTTATTAACTGGGCTACTCTTAGGAGGGTACTTATTCTTCTTACCTTGTGAAGAATCATTATTTCTGATTCCTGCTACTTGATATGCACCTATGCAACTATTTTTAGGAAATGAATTTTGATTATTACATTGGGATAATTTTTCCCTTTGTGAAACTTGACAGCTACCTCAGGGTTATTATGTGTTGCATCTTTAAAATGAGTTAGTTGGCTGGTCTGCAACTGCACAATTAATTCTTGTAGACCTAGTCTTATTTCCTCCAGACCAAAATAACCCTTGTGATATTTGTTCAAGAGCCATTCAAGTGTTTTAAAGTTTAATTTATTCTGTACAATGGCACTCAATAATCAGTCTGATTCCTTCAGATTATATTTATTACTTAAAGTTTTGAGAGTGCTCTCCAGTTTAACTCTAAACTGCTGTAAACCTTTGTAAGTATGATCTGGAGATTTTAAATTAAGAATGATATTCACTAGATCCAACCTACTTTGTTCTATATTACCATAAGTGACCTTCAACAAGTCAACTGCTTCCTAGTAAGAGTCATCTACATTGGGAAAGGCTTGTATCAGTATGTGAGCATCTCCTCTTACCTGTCCTTTGAGGTAAAATAATTTAGTTACACAGGCTAGGTCATTCCTGTCATGCACAGCTGCTTTAAAAATTGACCAAAATTCCTCCCAATTTTCACCAGGATTAAATACAGGTAAACAGTTCTGGGAGTTTTGGCAAAAACATATTATTTGTTGGAGCAGACTGATTAACTGCCTGGTATACACATTTTAATTTATTCAAGGCCTGACTTTTACAAGAAAGAATCTTTTCCTCTAATTCATAATACTGATTAATCATGAGATCTATTTCAGTCTCATCTACACAGTTTACTAATAAATCTCCTTCATATTTGTTGTAATATAATTTGTATGAATCATATCTATTCCCTAAAGCATCTGAATACAATTTTAAATCATCAGTATTCACAGTTTCTTGATTCATTAATCCCAAGCACTTATTGTATGCCTTGGCTACATGAACTTTTCTAGCCTGTATTGATGCTTTCTTTACTCTATATTCCATATGTTTGTCTTCTATATTAATTTCCTCATTTTCAGCCATGATGCAATGTAAACCATACCCCCGGCCGGGATTGAACCCGCTGTCATAGTCACAAAACTCATGCCCGTCGCATTAGCCACTAGACCAGCTAGCCACAATAAGATTCATCCAACTAGGTATATTTCTACACAATAGGAAGGTTAGCACAGGCACCACTGTGACCACAAATGCAAGTTTTTACAGACGAATCTCCAGCTAGCGTGGCCGTGACGAACTCTAGCTCAAGTCCCTTCACTGCCGTCAACATGACTCAAGAAATCGTAATGACACGATTGCAAACTAACCATATGGTTTGTTTGCAATCTTGTCATTATGATTTCTTGAGTCATGATGCAATGTATTAAATTCAACTTAATAACACTGATTATGTACTAAATTATGCACTTTATAAAGGTAAATAGTACAACTTACCTTTGAATAAATCCTAGCTACCTGAGCTTAGCAATTACATGTAAGAAAATTATATAAATTTTAAATGTACATTAATACAAACCTTTAGCCAGCCTTGGTTTATCAAAATTAATATTATACAAATTAATAAATCCTTGCCAGAATTTGGCATAGCAAATTAATATTCTTCTTCTTTCAACGTACCAGCCGTATCCCACTGAGGTGGGGTGGCCCAAAAGAAAAAAACTGAAGTTTCTCCTTTTAAATTTAGTAATATATACAGGAGAAGGGGTTACTAGCCCCTTGCTCCCGGCATTTTAGTCGCCTCTTACGACACGCATGGCTTACAGAGGAAGAATTCTGTTCCACTTCCCCATGGAGATAAGAGGAAATAAACAAGAACAAGAATTAGAAAGAAAATAGAAGAAAACCCAGAGGGGTGTGTATATATGCTTGTACATGTATGTGTAGTGTGACCTAAGTGTAAGCAGAAGTAGTAAGACCTACCTGTAATCTTGCATATTTATGAGACAGACAAAAGACACCAGCAATCCTACCATCATGTAAAACGATTACAGGCTTTCGTTTTACACTCACTTGGCAGGACGGTAGTACCTCCCTGGGCGGTTGCTGTCTACCAACCTACTACCTACCAAATTAATATTATACACATTAATTGAAAATAAGAAAAAGTTTTGGAGTGAGATTAACAAGTTAAGAAAGCCTAGAGAACAAATGGATTTGCCAGTTAAAAATAGGCAATGGGGTCGAAGAGGTATGGGGTAGGTTTAAAAATGTAGTGTTAGAGTGTTCAGCAGAAGTTTGTGGTTACAGGAAAGTGGGTGCGGGAGGGAAGAGGAGCGATTGGTGGAATGATGATGTAAAGAGTAGTAAGGGAGAAAAAGTTAGCATATGAGAAGTTTTTACAAAGTAGAAGTGATGCAAGGAGGGAAGAGTAATATGGAGAAAAAGAGAGAGGTTAAGAGAGTGGTGAAGCAATGTAAAAAGAGAGCAAATTAGAGATTGGGTGAATGTTATCAACAAATTTTGTTGAAAATAAGAAAAAGTTTTGGAGTGAGATTAACAAGTTAAGGAAGCCTAGAGAACATATGGATTTGTCAGTTAAAAATAGGAGAGGAGAAGTTATTAAATGTAGAGTTAGAGGTATTGGGAAGATGGAGGAATATTTTGAGGAATTGTTAAATGTTGATGAAGATAGGGAAGCTGTGATTTCGTGTATAGGGCAAGGAGGAATAACATCTTGTAGGAGTGAGGAAGAGCCAGTTGTGAGTGTGGGGGAAGTTCGTGAGGCAGTAGGTAAAATGAAAGGGGGTAAGGCAGCCGGGATTGATGGGATAAAGATAGAAATGTTAAAAGCAGGTGGGGATATAGTTTTGGAGTGGTTGGTGCAATTATTTAATAATTGTTTACATAACTCCGCGAGTGTCCTCTCTCATGTACTCAATCTCTCTCTCTTTCTCTCATTTACTCATTTTATCTCATTTACTCACCTCTGGCCCTACATTAAGACTACAAATATTTTAAGATAAGTAATGAGTGAACTGTATATGCATTTTATATCACTTTGGGATGCTTAAAATGTCATAGACTATTATGTGTGGGTGGGTTTGCCTGGTATGGTATGGTAGCCTGACTGGCTTCCATACATACCACACTTGATTTCTTACAATAAATACTACTCATCTCACCCAAGATTAAGACTACAAATATTTTAAGGTAAGAATGGGATGTACTATATGTGTATTTTACTTTTTTATTGTTTTTCATGCCTAGTTTCTATTGCTAACTTAATATGTGTTAGTGTAAATTTGTTATCTAATATGTATATACATTTATAAGTTGAAAAAAAAGGTGTTCCACTTTATGGTGATTTCTTCTGTACAGAGTAGCCTGGAAACTAACCTGCAATATAAGTGGGGCCCTACTGACCCGAAATCATGCCAAATAAACTCGTGCTAAATGATGGTCTTCTGTACATCAAATTTTTGTAGATGTTTAACTGGACACTAGGAATGTCAGAGTTTTTTGTGTCTGGTATTGTGTCTATGGTCCTGTTTCCGACTATCTTCAAAGTTTTAGTTCAGGGTTAATTTTGTAAATGTTGTTTTTACAATAGTAGGTGTGAATGTTCTGTACGGTGAGTAGGTTTAGGTCTTTGAAGAGTGGGGGTGTGTGTTGTCTTGCATTGGATTGCGTGATTTCTCATACTGCGGCTTTCTGTTGGGTTATTATTGTATTTAGGTGATTTGCTGCTGTTGATCCCCAGGCACAAAAAGCATAGGTGAGGTAGGGATAGATGAGTGAATAGTATAGTGTGAATAGGGCTGATTGTGGTATGTAGGAACAGATCATGGAGAGGATCCCACTGTTTTGGATACTTTTTTTGTTATTTGTTGGATGTGGGTGTCGAATTTCAAGTTGCTGTCTAGGTGCAGGCCCAGAATTTGCCCTCATTATTTTAGCAATAAGAGTGTTGTCAGTCATTATGTTCAGCTGGGCAACATCTGCTCTGTTACCAGACATAATGTAAAGTGTGATGAATTGTTTTGGAAACTGACAGGTTGAAGGATTGAGACACTTATCAACATATGGAAATCTTTATTGAAGAAATGTTTGGCCACACAGTGGCTCATCAGTCCAATACAAAGCAGCAAGGTGTAAGGAGAGGAGAAGTTCGAGGTAATCTGTCCCTTAGCCTGGAATCTTTATTTATTTATTTATTTTATTTATAATTTGAACATACATACAGAGGTAACAAAAAAAAATACAGGTAAGACCAGCATACCAAAGCCACTTGTATGCATAGCATTATGGGCAGGGTTAAAAATTAACTTAGGATTAACTAAGCAATGATGTTGTAATCATGATAAAAACATTTCAAACAATAACAATAAAGCACAATGAGATTACAAAGACT
>NW_026467067.1:0-13271 GCF_026875155.1 Cherax quadricarinatus
CATCATGTCCCCTATACACCTTCATTTCCCTTTGCTCAGTGCCATATTTTGTGGGAGGGGGTTTGTTTTGTGATTGTATTTTTGGGGGGGGGGGGGTGCTAACAGCAATTATTTTTATTATTATTATTAAAAAAAACCTAAGCCACAAGGACATACACCGCTCACAGCAAGTGCTCGATTAACACCACCTTCCTCTCCCTTTTAGTGTCTTTGGGCCAGCCATTCCCTGCATCAAAAAAAAAACGCCCAAATCAAACAAAAAATTGATCCCCAAAAAATTTGTAAAAACCTTCAACAGTAATTTTAAATCTGAGCAGTTTTTAATTTCATCCGTGATGCTGATGGATTTTGATGGACTTGCAGTTTCCCTTCCTATAATCAGGCCTGTTCCCTTTTCATCTCCTAAGCGCTTGTTTTGCACTTAGTACTTCATCGATTGCCTTAGCCTCAAATACCCTTATGATTTTAAAGGGCAGTAAATTTTTATACCGGACAGTGGCCTGGTTGCAAAGCCCTGTTTTTTACACAAATCACTCAGTTTTAATATATAAAGGAATCCCCTAAAAGGGCAAATCAATCTGTCCCTACTTCCGCTTGGCTGATTTCATGGGACTAAAAAATTACTGGGTGGGCTAAACTGGAATTACCTTACTATGGGTCAGTAGGTGCTGTGGTTCCCGATATGACGCTTTCCCGGGGATAGTTCTAGCTGCCATCAAATTGTGTTCCAAAAAGGGGAAATCAGATAAAACAAAAATGATCCTAATTGGATAACAATAGATTAAAACATCCATTGGTAAAAAAGGGGCATAAAAGGGCAAATAAAAAAGTGGAGAGGGGCAAAAAAGAAATCAAATATTCATTAGAAAAAAAAAAGGGAATAAGAAAAAAAAAGAGATTATAAGGTTAAAGTTACAAGGAATCGAAGACAACCCAAAAGGTTTTTTCGGTATACAGAAGGTCGGGGAAAAGATAGGCCCACTCAAACGTTCTCCGGTCAGCTCAGGACAGTGAAAGGAAATGTGAAAATTTTTAACACATACTTCCTCTCTTTTTTTACACGGGAAAGATCTACGATATTCCGGGAATAATAAATTATGCAAACAGGATGAGATAAACTATGCCATAGGGTCACAATGACTGGCCTTAGGCAAATAGAAAATTAAAACCAAACAAATCCCCGGGGCCCGATGAACTGTATGCAAGGGGCTCTAAAGGAGAAAGAGGAGCTTACACACCTTTGGCTAATCTTTTCAATATATCACACAAACTGGCAGGTCCGTTAGGGGAAAATGGCAAATGTGATACCTTTTTCAAAGCGGGTGACAGGCCCTTAGCTTCGACAAGACAAATAACCTAACCCCAAGGGGAAAATTTATGGAATCAATAAATTTCCGAGGAGTTCGTACCACCTTGAAAAACTAAATTAACAACTTCACTCGAAAATCAATCAATACGAAAGCAAAAGACTTGGCAGAAAGATGCAACATCCCCCAATGAAAAGCAGGGGTGTCACTAGCACTTAAAAGACCTACAATAAGTGTCAGGGGCCCGAGACTGTTCAACTGCCCCCCCCCCAAAAACATAAGGGGGTTACCAACAACCCCTGGCATCTTCAAGCGGCACTGGGCAAACACCAAAATCGGTTCCTGACCACCGGGGTTGGCTCGTACGTTGGTTTGCGTGCAGCCAGCAGCAACAGCCGGTTAAAACAGGGTCGATCCACCAGGAGGGCCCGGCACAGACCGGGGCCCCGGGGGGGTTGCCCCCCGGAACTCTCTCCTAAACGAATAAACGTGGTTTTACAAAGGGGGTTCCAGCCTTACAAATTTATTAACTTTTTCACTACGGAATTTAGGAGGTAGATCAGGAATGAATATGATAGTTTATATGGGGTTTTAGTAAGGCTTTGACAGGGCCCACACAGGACTATTGAGGAAAATTAAGGCACATGGAATAAAGGGACAGGAAAAGGCCTAACGGTTGCCAATAGGGAGCAGGAGTTTTCATAAATGGGGAGAAATCAGAGTGGGGAACGCCGAGCAGTGTTCCACAGGGGTCATGTTGGGCCCCCTTTTTTCCAATCTACAGAAATTTACACATGTGCAACATTTTTGGTTTTTTATTGAGACGTTTCCCATCCATGGTTTTTCCATACAAATTCTAGGACATAATTTGAAGACTAGGACTATGTACAGAAAGGGCGAAACGTCTACAATAAAGATCCCCAATTGCACTTTTAAATTTCATTTGTGGGTATTATATACTATTTTTGCACAACAACTACATAAACACATTGAGAGGGCATAAAACACATAAGTAAGTTTCCAATGACCCCAAAATAGACCGTCGAATTCTTTCTGACAGGACTTAGAGCACTTCAGAAGATTTGAATAACATGAAGGGGTGGGAGAAGGGGCAGATGCAGTTTAATATAACAAATGCAAAGTTCAAAATTTTGGACAAAAAAATAACCGGCCACATATAAACAAAAATAATGTAGATCTTTAAAAAGCGAAAGTTTTTCGCAAAAAGCTAACAGAATTCTTGGTTTCATATCAAGAAGCAAAATAATAGAGTCCTCAGGGTTTGTTCTTCAACTCTATATGTCTTCGTTAGACCCATTTAGATTATGCTGCACCTGCACAGCATAATCCCCAAGGGCCCACCTTATTACAGAATAAATTAATTGCCCTAAAAACATTAAAAGGGAGGATGAGAGTTTACCCCAGTATCAAAATTTTCCCTTTATAGGATAGATGAGGGCCCGAATCTGCACTCGAGAAAGGCGTAGATAAAGGGGGGGAAAATAAGGGGTAAAATGGGAAAACGGAATAAAAAAGGGGATTTAAAAAACGGCTAAAAAATCTAGCCTAACAGGACCGTACAATAATATCTTTATTTACTACAAATACATGTACGGATACAGCCACTGACAACAATGACATACACATAAGAAAGCCCCCTTTTTATGCTCCCATATCGGGCAAATTAGTCTGGGCCAAGCTGCGACCCCCCCCATCACAACACCCAGGGACCCATTTTACTGATAACAAACAACAGGGGAAAGAAACACTCCCAATGTTTCTACTCTGGCTGGGAATCCCAACCCAGGCCTTTGCCGTGTGAATGGACGTTAGCCACCAACCCCAGGTTTTAAGTTGGAAAAATTCAGATTTAGGAAGGATATAGGAAAGCCTGGCTTGGGAAAGTTGTGGGTGTGGAAAAACTCCTGAGTACAGTTAGAGGCTAAAACGTTTTTTATTTTAAGTATTATTAAATTTAAAAAAAAAAAAAGAAGCTCTAAGCCACAAGGGCTAACAGCCTGCAGGGGAGGAAAGGGAAACGAGGGGATCGGGGGCAAAAGGGGGATGGACGATAATAGGTTACGGAAACACGGGGGAGTGGGGTGGTGAAAGGGTAAAGGCAGCAAGAGACTGAACTAAAAAAGGGGTGAGGGGGGTGCGAAAAGTTTTATCAAATTTGTGGATAAATCAGTCTTTCAAGAATCAATGAGAGAGTCAGATAAAGGAGGTCCATCACAAAAAGGGGAAAGGGAAAGAGGAGTTTCGAAGAACAGAATAAAAAAAATTTAAAAAAAAAAAAAAAAAAAAAAAAAAAAAAAAAAGAAAAGAAGCAGTTGAGGTAAACTGCTGCTGTTAAGAGGGGGCAGTCTTCAAATGTGGAAAAACGGAATTGCATCCCAAGGGGGAAAGGGTTCCCTCCTGAGATACCCGGGAAAACATGTGGAATGAAAAGGCGGGAGAGAGTGGTTCCCAACCTGGACTATGACAAAAGCCTAACCAGCTCTTTTAAAATGTGAAGTTTGTTTCCGGGCAATTTGCCCCGTTTTGCCAACGGTGCAAGGGGGGGGCCCCAACAAAAACCAAAATTTTGGAAATCGTGAAATTTGGAGGATGACGGGCGAGCAGGTTGTGTTCTTTGTTTACGTGACATACCAGGGACCCAACAAAAAAAAATATTTGTTTTTAGGAACGGGACCAAGGGGTACGGAGAATGGGGGATAGATGAAACAAACGAAGCCTGTAGAGAACTAAGGGGAGCGGCAAAAAAAATGCACAGGAAGGGGATAGAAAAAGTGGGGCAAAATGGCCCTCAGTTCCAGTAAAAATGTAGCGAAGATAGAAACCCCCGGAGTGGGGAAAATGCTGCGAAATGACGCCGCTAAAACTTAGAGTTGTGAACACGGTGGCATGAGAAGGGGAGGGGAAGTGATCAAAAAAAGAATGGGAACCCCTGGGCAGTTGAGTTTTCCCGAAAGGGGATGAGAAAGAACAGACCCAACACTGAACTTCCCAGGGGGGTAGGGAAAAGTGAGATGCTACATGAACAAAAAAGGGGGTAACTGAAGGGAAGACAAGAGTGAATGTAGGCGAAGAAAAAGGAGGGAGCAAACAGGGGGCGAACGAAAAAAGAATGCTACTAAATGGGTACCATTCTATAAATGAAGTTTGGGTTTTGATCGGAAGCGTACATGTACAAAGGCAATGGGCATCAGGGCGATCAACAAGGATGGAACTTTTGCTTCTGTAAGACCCCTCTCAACGGGGGAAGAGCAAAAAGCACCAAGGCACAAACGAAGCCTTGGTGAGGAAAAGATTAAGGCTAAGAGAGTACGGGAAAGGCCGGGGAATAAATCTGGTCCCCAAAAAAAGTTTCGAAAAAACGGGGGCTAATGTAGCGAAGCAGATTTCGACATCACCCCCGGGAAAGATAGAAAGGGGTTTTAAAAAAGGTTTAGCCGGCTTTTGTGACAATTCCTTCAAGGGGAATGTGAGTTTCCGGGGATAACCGACGTCAAGAGGGGGGGGCCCCTAGAAACCTATGTATCACGTTGGGGGGGTTACGGGACCATGAGATCAAAGGATGACGGAGAAACAGAGGGGCTAGTGAAAGTAATTTTGGTGATTTTGGGACTTGAAAATTTTTAAACCCCATCGGGTGGCCCAATGGAAACACGGTCGACCGCATGCTGGGAGAAACTGCAAAAAGGGTACAGTCAGCGCCTGCACAAGCAAAGCAAGTCATCAAAAAAAGAGTGAGCCCAAAATTTTTGGGTGGAAGAACAAGGCCAAATCATTTTTAAAAGGAGAAAAAGTGTTGTGCTAGAACCATCCTGGGGGACCCCTTCCTTGACGAAGCCGGGGAAAGAACATTATTGACTCGAACACGAAAGTCTGTCATTAAAAAGTTCTTAAGGAAGGAGGTAGATTCCCCTGGGAGACCTAAGAAGGGCCTGGCCAAAAAAATTATCCCTCCAAGTTGTGTCATATCCTTCCAAGGTCAAAAAAAGGCAGAACCGGTGATTTTTCGCAAGGTAACGAACTACTACCAACTATAAGGGGTCTATGGTAGAACCCCCTTACGAAAGCCATATTGACAGGGGAGAGACGTTGCGATCTCTAATACCCAAAAAACGTCGATTACGAGGCGTTCCATCATTTTGCAAACTGCACTAAAAGAGCGAGGGGCGATAGGGGGAGGCATCATGCCTGTAGTCCCCGGGTTTGGGGAAAGGGAGAACAATGGCAGTTTTCCACACGGGAAGAACTCCTTGTCCCAAATAAGATGAAGGGGTGAAGGGGACTACAAGGGCTGACCGATGTAAAGTTGAAAACATACGAATAGAATGCGTCGGGCCCCCAGCTGCCGAATCGCAAGCGAAGCTTTGCCCCCATTCTTGAAGTTAAAAGGCCATTATACTGTTCTTCTCTGAAGAAGAAAGCCCAAGGTAAAAACTCCTGCAGACTTGAGGAAAAAACGAGGGGCATAGATGGAGCCCTCGGAAAAGGGACCAGATTGTCCCAAGTTCAAGGGCAACGTCGAGGGGGTTTTTCTACACAACACCAGGACCCGTAGAACGGGACCGGGGTCAGGAGAGATTTACCACCAATTTCCTCATTTTTTTCCCAACTGCACTCATAGAAAAAGCAGAGGTGAGGGTGGAAACATATTTCTCGCCAACAAGTGTTTAGCTTCACGGATGACACCACATCGCACGTTCTGCTTAAAATCAACAAGTTCCAGCGGTTCTTTTGTCCCGGGTACCTCCCCCAGCAGGGGTTTTCAAACGACGCACGAGCACAAGCAGAACCACCAAGGCACGCACTTCGAAACCCTGCCTGATTTTTGGGGTAAAAGAAAGCTGCGGTATAAACTACTTGAAAAAATGTTAGGAGTCATCAAGGGAGGATGAAAAGGAACCCACTAAAAGCATGAGGTGGAGTAAAGATCCAATTTTTCCCCGATAAAATTCCAGCGGGGGCTACAAAAAGGTGGGAAAGGAAGGAGAATAAGATGACGGAAAATGACGCTTCATGTAAGTCTGGAAAACAGTCCGGGTGAATCTAGACAGGGGAGGAAGAGCAGACTGATAGATCGATGAAGAGAGATATGATACGAGGATCAAAATGGGGGGGAGACCCATTTTTAAAAAATGGAGGGGGGGAGAGGCGAGAAAAGCCCCCAAATGAATGCCACGTGAGTCAAATGAACCCCCCAGAGGAAAGGTGGGGATTAAAATCACCAATAACGAAGGGGGGTGGTAAGGATGAAACAAAAAAGGCAAAGTCTGGGGTAGAAAATCTCGAGAAGGGGAGAGATATAAAAACATATTGTAAACCACTTATTTAAATGGATAGGGTCAGTGTAATGCACGAGGGGATGGGCAAAAAGTGACGAGGAATATCATTGCTAGAAAGGCACTTTCATTAAAGGCCCATCTGAAAAGGACCGAAGATAAATAAATTAAGCCGAATAGTTTGGGAAAAAAGCCCAGTGAATTTTGGTTCTTGAAGCAAGCACCAACAGGGGAAAAAGGAAAGCAAAATCTGAAGCTCACCCCGATTACCCCCGAGGGCCCCGGATATTCCCCGTAAATAGGCCTGATTGGCGAGAAAAAATATCGGAATCGTAGGGGAAAGGCACCTACGGACTAGAGGGGTTTTGAAAAGTCAACGTTGGTGGCATTGGGAAAAGTTCAAGTGCGAAGGAACGGGGCGTTGCGAAAAAGGGGTTTTGAAGAGAGGGGAAAGGGAAAAGAAGAAAAGGGTGAATCATGTCCATGAAGGGTTTATCCTGCAAAAAATTTTGAAATGGCTTCAATGTTTCAGAATTCAAAGATGTATGGGAGACCAAATTGGGGATAGGGGGAGGGAGGGTGGTAAAGATTGGGACATAATGGACGTACCAAAGTAGAGGGGGAGGAAAAAGTGTAAGGACTGGAGATGAAATTGGGGGGGGGACGAAGAGGCAAAAACCGGGGGGTGGGGAGAAGGGGAGAAAAACCTGGGAGGGGACGGGGTGGAAGGGATATACAGGGGGAGGGTGAATCTCCCACTTGTAAAGTCAGAGAGAGGGGGAAAACTAGGACAGAACTGGAAGGAAAGTGTGGAGTGGAAGAAAGGGGAAGGGAAGGGGGGAAAGAAGTTTAGCAAAGTGGGTTTTTGGACTTCTGATAAGGGGCATTGGAATAGGTGTCGTACAGGCTTGTCATACGGGGCTTGTAGGGAAGGGCCAAAATTGAGAACAGACTGATTTAGCGGGACGTCAGAGCCAAGCAGCAAAAAGGGTTAGATCCGAGTGGCTATTGGAGGGGTAAAAACAGAGGAGGCTGCAGAAGATGGGACCCCCAGAATGGGGGATGTTGGAAAAACGAGAATGAAACACGGGGATCTCCCTTGGGGGCGGGGATGATAACTGCCATACATAAGGGAACCTTTGCTCTTTGGAGGCAAAGGATTCACGTTCATTTAAGAACCTGGCAACGGCGGGAGTACGAAGGGTGAGCTTTATTACAATTAAGGCAAGAGGAGGTTGACTGCAAATGTATTAAAAAAAAAAAGGCCGTCGCACCACAACTGGGCATTCGGCCGATCTCAATATTTTTCGCTGGGTGACCAAAAAGCCACAAAATTTTTTTCATTTTTGTTTTGGGAGGTTCACCTTTCGAACTGAACCGATGTCCCGCGACATATACAGAGGACGGGAGTTCTCGCTGTCAAAAGTTAAACAGCCACTTTCAAGGGTAACGCCCGCCCCCCCGGGAGGAAGGGCATAAATTCACTTGGGATTGGGAGATCCTGGGGTTTCCCGCTTCAAAAATTCATTGCCCCATGACTGGAAATTCGTTACTATGGATGGGCAGAATAAAGTACCAACAAAATTGAGAGAAAGATGTTTTTCAAAAGTAAGGATATTCGAAATTCAAAGGGGAGAAAGACATGACTTTGGTAGCATTTTGGACAGTGACGATGCCGACCGCTCTTTAAGCGTGAAAAAATACTCGCCAACTGACGCAGGAGGGTTTGGCAATACTATGGTCAGAAAGGTAGGGCAGAAGAAGAAGTTGGGCTTAAAATAAAAAATTTATCCTTTTGTGGGCCGAAAATGAGCTGGAGGGGGGGAGTGCTTGACGTTCGGTCTTTTTCCCAGTAGAATGGGAAGGTAACGAAGGAGCATCATCAGGAGATTGACGTTGGGGTTTAGGAGTAGGACCGGGTTTTGGCCGGGATGAAATGGGCGGGCGATTCGAAAATTGCCGTACCGAGAGGGGGAACCGGAAAACTAGTCAAAGGAGAGCGAGTTCAGACAAATCAAGGGGTCACCAAGCCCCCCTACCCGAAGCGGGTAGGGAAAAGCACCAGCAAGAGGACAGGGCTCAGGTGTCCGAAGAGTGGGCTAAACACAAGGCAGGGTCAAATGGGGCGGTATCAAGAAGGGCCCGGGGGAGTGGGTTTCATGGGCAGGGCTGCCCTGGTTAGGTTTCTCCTTTGCTTTTTGTTTTTAAAAAAAAAAAATAAAAAAAAAAAAAAAAAAAAAGAAAAAAAAAAGGGGGAGCAGGGAGGAAAGTTCCCCGGGGGAAAGAAAGGGCCGAAATCCCCTCCGCCCCAAAAGGACCCAAAACCGCTAGTACCAGGCAGCATGGGAACCCCTGCCATACCCCACCCTTTATGCCAGTAAACCAGCAATCCGGGATAGCAACCTCACATCTGCCGACTACCCCGGTGGACAAAAAGAGGCGGCCATACCGCCAGAAAGCATACCTCCTTCGGCCATCACCCCCCCAAACCGAAAGGTGGTTCCCGAGAAACACCCGTTCCCAAAAGACACCCCAAAATACTCCGGGATACCGGAGAGGACGGACATCCCCAGGGAACCAATTCCATGGCAAACAAAGCCACCGCCAAAAACCTCAACGGAAAGGGATGGACCCCGGGGTCCTTTTTTCCCCCACCTAGGGAAATGCGCGCCTGGGGAGAAATCCCAAGGCCAAAAGAGGAAGGGCAAAAGGGGGGGTGAGGAGGGGGAATAAAAAGGGGGGGATGGGATGGGGAGGGAGAATGGGGGGGGGAATTAGTTCGGTCTGAGGAAGAAGACGACAGGGGGAATTCCTCAACCAAGAGCCCCTTCACCACGCCCAAGGGGCCCCAGAAGAGGGGTTTTTTTAGAAATAAGTAAATACTGAGTGGGTGGAGTTGGACTTGATTGCTTGTGCTCAAGTCGTTGCCGTGTTCCTTAAGTAATGTACTTGACCTACTAGTTGGGGCATTGGCTTAAACCGTAGGAGACTTGGACCTGCCTGCATGGCCCAGTAGGCCTCGCAGTGTTCCTTCTTACTTTTTACACCTAAAGGGGCCGTGGGTTTGATTCCCCCCAAGGGTATAACTTGGGGTGTTTTCCTTACCCTGTTTCCCTGTTCAACCCTCAGTAAAATGGGTACTGGTTAGTCGCGGGGTGGGTCACTCCTAGGGCAAAATTGACCAATTTGCCCAAATCTCTCTGCAAACAAGGGGCTTTCAAAATAGTATGTTTTAAGATTGAGACACTTAGGCAACATAGGGAAACTTTATTGAGGCAACATATGGGGAACTTTATTGAGGGAAAATATGGGGGAAACTTTATTGGGCAAAATATGGGAACCTTTGTTTCCTTGCAGTGGCTTCATCATCAGTACAAAGCAGAAAGGAGAGGAGTTTAAGTAATCAGTACCTCAGCCCCGGGAAAAGACGTGTTCAGTCCATATTCTTTTTAGAAATTACAGCATATAGCCAGAGAAGTGGCTTATACACTGTTGTCAGGAGGGTTGAAGCAGGCGGCGGCGGGATCACATTGGAACTATCCACTAGTGTAAGTAGGTCTTCTTCCAAAGGTTGGACAAGTGTTGAATTCCTTGTATCAAGATCCCATGATGTTGGTGTCTGACAGATGTGATAAATGGTTTTGAAAACTGACAAGTTGAAGATTGAGACACTTATACAACATATGGGAATCTTTGAGGAAACGTTTCGCCACAGTGACTTAATCAGTCCAGTACAGTTAGTTTAATATGTTTATTATGCACCCCATACTCATCCTGTGGGCGGTAGTCAAAAGATTACAGAGGTACATAATTGGTCCAGGGACTGGGCTCCAAAGTTTTGATAGCTGAGCAAGTGTCAAAACTGTCAGTGGTGACAATAAGGCAGGAGGAGGTGCATTTCCTTCTTAAATCGCTTGACCAAGAAAAGGCTGTGGGCCCAGACAAGTTGAGCCCAAGATTGTTGAGAAGATGTGCAGACCAGCTAGCAGCACCTCTAACTCGCATCTTTCAGCACTGCCTAGTACAGTGTAAATGGCCCTCTCTATGGAAAGAGGCAAATGTAGTCCCTGTTCACAAAAAGAAGAGCAGAGCAGAAATCAGCAACTACAGACCAGTGTCACTCCTGTCAATCACTGGTAAGATCCTTGAGACAATAATCTCAAGACAAATGACAGTTTTTTGACTACCACTTACTACTTTGTGATCGTCAATATGGCTTCAGGAAAGGTTACTCTGCTGCTGATCTGTTGTTAAACCTCTCCACTAAGTGGCACCAGTCACTGGATGAATCCAAAGTCAGCTGTGTGGTAGCACTGGACATTGCTGGCGCTTTCGACCGGGTGTGGCACCAGGGCCTCTTAGCAAAACTTCAAGCACTGGGAATTGCAGGCTCTACGCTATGTCTCCTCAGTGATTACCTTCATGGTAGATCTCTAAGTGTAGTCCTCAATGGGACAAAATCAGCAAGACATCCTATTGGGCAAGTTTTCCACAAGGAAGCGTGCTGGGTCCATTGTTATGGAATGTCTACTTCAACGACCTTCTTCATCTCATCCCAGAATCACATGCATATGCAGACTGTACACTGACATTCACTTATCCAAGAGAAGAAATGCCAGCTGCTCTAAGCTACATCAATCACCAGCTGAGAGCTATATCAGCTTGGGGAAATAGATGGCAAGTAACATTTGCACCTGAGAAAACGCAAATGATCGTCTTTAGGCACCATGATGGTAATGCTGGTGCAGTAGTAAGGACGAATGGGAGGGTGTTGGCACCTGGAGAAGAAGTTGATATCCTTGGGGTGAAATTTGACTCCAAACTAACCATGAAGAACCATGTTGTAAATCTTGCAAACAAGGCAGCCAGGAAGCTTACAGCACTTCGCCGTATCTCGCATCTGCTTGACAGTAGGGGTTGCAAGATCCTGTACGAGGCACAAGTACACTCACACGTTGAGTATGCTCCACATTCTTGGTTTGCCTGCCCCCCTCTCATCTGCGCCTGCTTGACAGTAGAGAACAGAGCAAGACGTCTCATCTCTCGCCTGGACCCATCCTGGATAGATCTGTCATTTCAGCAGAGCCTTCAACATAGGAGGGATGTTGGGTGGGCCTTATTTGTTATGTACGAGGCCATACTGTCAAAATACTACACTTGGATGCACTTCGAGGACAGTGTGAAACAAGTTTTTTATGCACAAGACTGGCAGAAACAGAAAAACTTAATTTCTGGCTGTACCCTTCTCCAGAACATCACTCCATCTGGGATCATACATACCCAGGATGGCTCGAGTAATGGAACACATTCGTACAGCATAATGATGTCAACGAGATAGTCATTGATCAAATAAAATGCTGGCCCACAGATGGCTCCAACTTCATCCTGTTCCCTACTTGTTGGTCCATAAAAAAAATTTGATTTCAAATGAGCTGATGTAGGTAACAGCTCTTAGCTTGCCAATAAAGTTAGGAATCCTTAACCTGTAAATAGCTTGTCAATAAAGCTAGGGATCCTTAACCTTGTCAAGCCCTGTGTAAAAAAAAAAAAAAAGTTAAGAGGTAATGAACTCACAATTTACAAAGGTAATGAACTCACAATTTACAAAGGTAATGAACTCACAATTTACAAAGGTAATGAAACCACAATTTACAAAGGTAATGAACTCACAATTAAAAAGGTAATGAACTCACAATTTACAAGGTAATGAAATCAAAATTTTTACAAAGGAATGAACTCACCCCTCTTCAAGGGGGGCTCCTTGGCGTGGTGAAGAGGCTCTTGGTCTGAGGAATTAGACCTATCGGTCTTCTTCCTCAGACCAAAACCTAATTACCCCCCAATCTCCCCTCCCCTATCCCATCCTCCTTTTCCTTTCCTCCTCCCCCTCCCCCACCCTCCCTTTTGCCCTTCCTCTTTTTGTCCTTTGGGATTTCTCCCACAGGCGCGCTAGTTCCTTAGGTAGGGGAAAGGATACCGGGGTCCATCCCATTCCGTTGAGGTTCTTAGCGGTGGCGTAGTTTGCCGTGGAATCTGGATCGCATGGGGATGTCCCGATCCCTCTCCGGTTTTCCCGGAGTAGCTTTGGGTGTCTTTCGGGCGACGAGTGTATCTCTGGAAGCCACCTTTCGGATTCCGGGGGTGGTGGCCGAAGGAGGTATGCTTTGTGGCAGATATCCGGCCGCCCTCTCTTTTGTCCACCGAGGTAGCTCGGCAGATGTGAGGTTGCTATCCCAGATTGTTAGTTTACTAGCATGATGGGTAGGGTATGGCACGGGTTCCATGCTGCATCTGCGCTACTTGCGGTGCTGAGGTCCTCTTGGGCGCAGAGGGAGATTTCTGGCCCTTTCATTCCTCCTAGGACCTATCCCTCCCCGGTCCCCCCCCCTTTTTTTTTTTTTTTTTTTTTTTTTTTTTTACTTTCTTTTTTTTTCTTAAAAAAAAAAGTAACCTAACCATGGCAGCCCTAGTCCATGAAACCTGCTACCCCCGGGCCCCCTTTTTGATACCACACCCCGTTCTGACCCCGCCCCGTCTTTGGACCACTCTTCAGACATTCCTCATGCCTCTGTACCTATTGCCGGTTTCTGTTTCCTTTACCCGCTTTTAGGTACTGAGGCCTCGACTGACTCCTTCGATTTATCGGACCTTCCTTTTCCCCTGACTATGC
>NW_026467068.1:0-11982 GCF_026875155.1 Cherax quadricarinatus
ATTTTTTCAGTCATAAGTTTTGGACCATTGTCAATCAAAACTGAGAGAGTAAAGGCAGGGGGGGCAAAGATTGACTGGGGAAAGGAAAGGGCGGAAGGGGGACGAGCGCAATAGTAGAGCAGTGTGAGGTGGTAGAATCGTAGCAGTAAAATAGCACAGCAGGGGTATAATAGATATGATAAGGAGTAGTGGTAAAAGAAGTGGTAGAAGTAATAGTAGAGAAAGAAATAGTTATGAAAGAATTAGTGTGGTAAAAGTGGTAGTGTGAAAGAACAAGATAACAAAGGAGCACCGAAGGGGGGGCCACTGACCCACCCATGTGGGTAAAAATCCCCACTGGACAAAAACCCCGCAGGTAAAAAAAAAAAAAAGGGAAAAAAATCCACCAAGGCAAAAAGAGGGGAAAAGGGCAAAGAAAAAAAGAATAATGTCAATAAAGTGGAGAAGAGGTGGGGGCAAAGTTCGGGTCAAGTCACGGGTGTTCTGAAGTTTAGAGCACTTAAACAACATAATGGGATGAGAAGGCATCTACAGAAACATGGCCAGAACTAAGATTCATATTATGGAAGTTGTGTAAAAGCCGCTTCAACAAGACGGCGTTTCTGAAGGCTTGAAGGTTAGATATTTTTTAGCGAGGACCGTTAATAAAATGACTGTGATCTCTGACATAATACAACGCATGTTAGTGTCCCCCAATGTAAACACATTTGTGTTCTTTAACTCTGTCAGAGCCATTTTCACCGAAGTATTGGAGAGGACAGGAAGAGCAGGAGATGGAGTAGACACCGAAAACATTAGTGACAGGGGGAGAAGAATGAACAAAATCAGTGCGAAGGGTATTAATGTGACGAAAAGCAGGTTTAATAGCTAGAGGACGAAGGATGTTGTTAAGGTTTTCAGGAATGGAAATGTAGGGAAGGCAAAGACCAACAGAGGTTACAGAAGAAGTGTATCTGGAAGAAGAGAGGCCATTTAACACAGAGTGGGTTAGAGATTATGAAATCGGAAAGATACCCAAAGGGTGAAAGAACGAGCTGTGAAGAGGGGAAAAATGTCAAGACAAGAAACCGAGGATGACAGATGCGGAGGCCACGAAGGAAGAGAGAAATACTTTCCTTAACAGAAAAGTAGTGAATGTGTATTTCACGTGCATAGGCTTGGGGCAGACGGAAAAAGAAAAACCTGTTGCAGAGCGGTGGACATGAACATAAGGAAAGATGGCAAAGAGCTAGATTCCCATTCAGCTTTGAACTTGACAGAAGAAAAAAGACGTTAAGTGCATCAAGGAAACGAATAAATGAGACTAGTCATGTGGCCAAAGACCAAAGACTTTCATTTATATAGCGAAGCCAAAGAGAGCGACCCACCCCCCAAATAGCAGGAAGTAAGACTGTTTCGAAATATTCTAAATTAAGGCTAGGAAGAACAGAAGATAGAGGAGAGGCTACAACAACACCAAATTTTTGATAATAGCATTTACCTTGGGAATGAAAGAGAGTTCAGAGTCCACACGAAGGTGAATTAGATCAAAAACATCAACAAATAAAAGAAGACGAAGTAATCCTCCATGAACCTTCTCTCCCAGAAAATTGAGAACATCATTAAAAACATTAGATAATCAGAAGTGTGATGAGTGCCGCACTTTGCAACATATTTATAGCAATATTTTACATATTGTCTTCATAACTGAAAGAACGAATCAGAATCAAAGCGTCTTTCAGAAATCATTCATTTTATTACCAAAATAATCCTACTAGTAACTAGCTGATTAACGTAAAAATGTAACATAATTTACCTTTTCACTCATATTAAATTATACTGAAAGAATAATGAAATTCAGTGTGAAAATAGGTAAAGCATTTTTGAAAATAAGTTTTAATCACAAATATTACAAAGTACACTTGAATGTGACTGTTTATTAATGTTCAGTCACACATGAATTAATGTTGTAAATAGATAAAACATAACACATTTAATGTTTCTTGTTTATTTAAGGTTAATGTGATGCTGGAAGTTGTACTTCAGTAGAAAGAATATTAACATTTGTTCGTGACACAGTCTTGAAGTACCGTGCAAGTGTTCGTGATACAGTCTTGAAGTACCGTGCAAGTGTTCGTGACACAGTCTTGAAGTACCGTGCAAGTGTTCGTGATACAGTCTTGAAGTCCGTCAAGTGTTCGTGACCCAGTCTTGAAGTACCGTGCAAGTGTTCGTTATTGCTCTCTTCACTGGCCTTCCAAGCTACTCTGTGCTTCCCTCATTCATGTTCCTCCTTGTCTATACTATACCTCTTGCTTCCTATGAAAATCAAATTTTCCTGAGAGTTAATAACGTGTGATGGCTCACATCCGCCAGGATGTGAGCCATCACAAAGACCCTTAAATACCAGTAAGCTACACTGCATGACTTTTGTGGGACCAGGGTTATTATCCCTCTGGGATTAATAATATCAATAAAGTCTTTTTTTAGTATCATAGTAAATCTTTGAAGGTGGTGAGAATGTTTCCGTTCAGCAGTCCATCGTTAGACCACAACATACTCGTATATCCCTTCCGGTCCATCGTTAGACCCCAACATACTTGTATATCCCCTTCCGGTCCATCGTTAGACCACAAAAATAATCATATATCAATAACAAAAAGGCACAAAACCGTGACTGGAACGATACACAAATAACCCGCACATAAAAAAGAGAAGCTTACGACGACTTTCGGTCCGACTTGGACCCCTTGACAAAGTCACACTACAGAGGTGGAGCAGGACGGCTATATATAAGGCCCGGAAGAGGTGGAGGTAGTAGTAGTAGTAGTAGTAGTAGTAGTACAAGAAATGTATATAATACCGACGGGTGTTGTGGGATGTGTCATTTCATCCTGTCGGTATTAATACATTTCTTGTATTACTACTACTACTACTACTACTACCTCCACCTCTTCCTGGGCCCATATATAGCCGTCCTGCTCCACCTCTGTTAGTGTGACTTTGTCAATGGTCCAAGTCGGACCGAAACGTCGTCGTAAGCTTCTCTCTTTTATGTGCGGGTTATTTGTGTAATATTCATATATCCCCTTCCGGTCCATCGTTAGACCACAACATACTTGTATATCTCCTTCCGGTCCATCGTTAGACCACAACATATTCATATATCCCCTTCCGGTCCATCGTTAGACCACAACATACTCGTATATCCCCTTCTGGAAAGACAGCTAAGACAAATTAGTCTTCTTTACATCATCTTCCTTGGTGAGAGGTGGACGATATGTTAACATAAGCAAGTACACTTATTTCAGGACTGAAAAAAAATGTTAGTTATCGTAGAATCTTTTACCGTAAATTCTCTTCCAATTCGCGTATGAGAAATGATTTACAAATCTAGTTTTAGTAAGTGCGATGTCACCTTAGTTGATTATCCATTTCGTAAGATGTGATGTGGTAGGCTATATGCAAATTATGACTAACGTAATGATTTATCCAAACTGTATTGGGTACCAATTGAATATTTTTATAACACTGTATCTTTTTGGCAGAACACCACATTACTTGTTACAGTCTTGAACAACACCACATTACTTGTTACAGTCTTGAACAACACCACATTACTTGTTACAGTCTTGAACAACACCACATTACTTGTTACAGTCTTGAACAACAACACATGTTACAGTCTTGAACAACACCACATTACTTGTTACAGTCTTGAACAACAACACATGTTACAGTCTTGAACAACACCACATTACTTGTTACAGTCTTGAACAACACCACATTACTTGTTACAGTCTTGAACAACAACACATGTTACAGTCTTTAAAAAACACCAATTTTCTTTTTACAGTCTTTAAAAACACCACATTTCTTGTTCGTCTTTAACAAAAAACACATTAAAGTCTTGAAAAACCCCATTACTTGTTACGTCTTGAACAACACCACTTCTTTTCAGTCTTGAACAAATCCCCCATTACTTTTTACAGTCTTGAACAACCCACATTTTGACAGTTTTGAAAAACCAACATTATTGTTACAGTCTTGAACAACCACAATTGTTCAGTCTTGAACAACCCCACATTACTTGACAGCTTGAACAACACGACCTCGTTCACTTTGGGTGCATGGGAAAATTTTAATTTTGGTTAGGCATAAATAAATTTGCATTTCGGCTTAAATAGCAAAGCTCTCTTTCCGAATAAGGCGAGGGAAAATTTGTTTATGCAATAGTTTATCAAAAATTATTCTCAACCTAGTGAAAAAAATATATTCATTGTGTTTGTTTATTATTAAATTATGTAAACATTATCTAAAATATATTTAGTTGGATTACACTAAATTGAGCTTGTCTTAATAAGGTTAGGCAAGTTTTCCTAAAGTTCCTTATTAATTTTACATTAACATAAATAAAATATCTTTAAACGTATAAGAGAAAATGTTAGAAAGGACTTAATTTTAAATGATGTTCTTGCTGATTGACCAGTGTTACCTGTTCGGCTCGACAGTTATACAACTTAAGGCTTAAATGGCTCATATATAACTGATGTGTAGAAGTCAATGTTTCATACTTAGTATAATTTCATTGACTGCAAGAAGTGCAACTAAGAATATCAAGACTGAGGTGAACATCCCAGCAAGAATGAACAGAGATTGTCGTTGTACCAAGTTATACAATATAGATGGATAACTATAGATAATTTCAGAGCCTTGATGACTAATAAACTTTCATTGATGTATTAGGACGTTGACAAAGAATACAATTTCATCCACATTGTAGGAAAAAAATCATCTTATGGATTTTTTTTCACAATGAAGAAAGAATCTAAACTTTATTTTCTTCCATAAGCTGACTTACGCACAATATTTGCTTCCTGGCAGGATACTGTTCGTGACTACAAGCAGCGTTGGGGTGGGGTGAGGTGTTGCTTCAGCAGTTGGTGTTCTTCTCCAGGGTGTCAGATCCACATAAGACCCTCGCCAAGTGGCTTGTTTTAGTTGAAGTCAAGCCTTCAGACCCCGAACTCCTGCTGCCGCTACTGAAAGCCATAAGGACCCACCTGGAAGCTGGTCTCTATCTCACCACACAGGTCAGCTGTCTCAGGAATCATTGTTTTGATTTGCGAGTGAAGTTGAGAATTCTAGTACATTCTTTAGCATTACGTTCTTATTTTTCACCCCTGACATATATGATTGTAGACAACGTTTCTACATAAAGCAGGGCTTATTTATTAAGTCTACCATTAATGGTATTTCCCTGCAATGGAATACCATTACTGGTTGTCGGAGTGTTTCTTCTTCATCCTTCAAGCACCTCCAACGCTTCGTGTGATAACTGTGAACTCGTCTGATTGACTTTAATGTTTCAGTTTACCAATTTTGCACTTGCAAATAGCACAGCAATTGCTATGGAATAACTTGAGAACATCCTCTTCTGAACGTCTTCTGATGCTTCCTACTTAGAAAGTTCGGGGTGTTGTTGGAGTAAGGTGTAAATTTAAAAGTTTTATTAAACAAATTAAGGGGGTATCTTTTTTCGTGCGATAATTTGAGAATGCTTCTTCGAACTGCTCAGTTTTTAAGGGGCTGATGTACATTAAAGAAAAGAACTTAGGGGTTCAGGCTGTGAAAGGGGTAAATAAGTAGTCACAAACAAAACTCCAAAAACAGGTTTTTAGTTTCAGGCACTGCTTAAAAGATTTCCTTTTCTGATCGATCAAAAATTTTTTAGCCTTGGGCTTTTAGCGGGAAAGTCCAATATTAAAAATTTTGTGTGACCCATTTGCAAATGTTAAAAAAGAAAAAATTTTATTGTTTCCCACACTCTGTACTGACTTTTTGTAGGGGTTGTGGTAAGGGGCTGTAGTTATAAAAAAAGGGGGGTACTTTTATATGAGAAGCGACACCCAAAATGAGGGCTACTCTGCCATCTTCTGATCATTGCAATATTAGCGTTGTGTGCTTGTTAGAAGGTTTTGAACTTTTTTGGCCAGTATACTGAAGGCCAATATGGCAACCCATACAAGAAAAAAACACGCACTTTCCTGGGATTATCAGTGCTTGACACTCTAAAATTTCCAACCAAGTGTATGGTACTTAGAAGGTATAAAATGCAACTGGTGTGTACCTACACATTTCTTTTTTTTAAACAATTGTTTTATTGCGCATCATCTTTTCTAAATTGTTTAAATCATTTACACTTAAGTATTTTATCAGTTTATAAAAAATTAAATTTTCTTGTCGTTTGCCAATTTATTAACATATTTACAAAATGGGTTTATTGGGCAACATTTAGAACTGGAGAATGCCTTTTCCCCGTCTTTCAAACTTTTGGCAAAATTTTGATTAAAAGCAAAGTCACCTTGTATGGGCTGTGTGGCCTAATTTGAAAATATTAAACAAACTGGGAAAAAAGCACTCGAAACGAGAACATTTTCCGGGGTTTCAAACAAAAAAGACGCGGAGGAATTTTCATATTGATTTTTAACTTTCGTTGTAATTTCCCCTTTTTTTTAAAATCGTTTTTTTGGCCCTATTCAGGAATTTCCCAAATACAGTGTATGACCTACTTACTAGTACTTGAGCTTCACTGCCTTTCCAATAATTATTTTTGCTGTCTTTTCAGTTTCTGCAACAAAAAAATGGTCATGGCTGAAATATAAATCTTTTTTCCTGCTTCAATTTTTTTTTGCGCAGTTTTCCCTCAGCCTTAAGAATTTTTTTTATTTGAAACCAGAAAAAGGGGGAAAAAATTTTAAAAATTTTTTTTTTTCCATAGGCTTTTTTTTTTACTTTCGCTATTTGGGAAAATTTTTACTTTTGTGAGTTTCATTAAGACAGTCAAATTTGGTTTGTGGGGTAGAAGGTAGACCCGTGCCCTGATATATCGGACCCCCATGTATCGTCCCCGATATATCGTGACCCACTCGGAGGTTTTTTTACCCTTTACGCCCGACAACCTGCCCGGCTTTTCTATTGACGCCTTTCAACCGGCAATTGCTTTTGGTTGCCGCCGACCCACATTTTAGGACCTCGTTTTCTGGGGCTGGGGAGGGGCCATACTCAAATTTCCCCTTAAAAATCTTTTACACTTTTCCCCTTTTCTGATACCTTGTGGAAAAAATTTTGAGTAGACATAACCAAGGATGAAAGTATTTATTTTGAATTACCTTTCAATATGTTAGGACAACCACAAAAATGGTTTTTATTGCAGAACATTTCCGCATTAAAAACCCATTAGTTTCACATGGTCCTTTTACCCAACGAACACAAAGTTGACACATGTTCTCTTACTCATTTATGGTGCCCCCTGCTTTTCACAGGATCTGTTGTACACTTCTTCCCATATACTGTCAAGGTAGCATGTGAACTGTGGACTAAGCCCTTAAATATCTTTCATTTATTGTTATCATGTATCTCTTCTCTTCCAAATGTTTTCAAGCATTCCCAGTAGTTTAAATGCTCAATTATTCTGTGCAGGCAGTACAAGTTCTCAGTAACTTTCTCAGCTCTGATAATTATCTCTCCTGCCCTGAATGGAGCCGTCAACACTGAACAATATTCTTAACAAGAGAGCACAAGTGATTTGAATTGTGTCATTACTGGCATTACTTTTCTTATTTTGATATTTAACATTGTTTACTCTGTTATTTTCTGGATTTTGAAGCATTTACATATTGTGCTCTCTAAATGATAGGTCATCTAACATTACCATGCCTAAGTCATTTTTTCTGTCAGATGATCCTCCTGTATGTTGTATCCAGTGCTTCTATTCAGTTCTTTATTTTTTCCTTGTATGAGCAGCGATAGTGTGTCTAATGCATTATTTCTATGGTGATGGCAGAAACGTCAGCTGGCTGGCTCCCTCTCTCGCTGGGTGAGGAATATCCTCACAAACGAGTTTGAGATGCTTCACTCCTCTTTCCCAAGCTCCTCTGACCTATTAGAGCTACCCAGGCTGGAGAACTTCCTCAGGTGGGTCATGTTATGTATACTTATCTAATAGTTCCTTATAAAATAGTCCCCACCACACACACACACACCACACACACAAAACACACCACACACACAACACACCACACACACACACACACACACACACACACACACACACACATACACACACCACAAAACACACACACATACCACACACACACACACACACACCCCACACACACAACACACACAAAACCCCACACACATACAACACACTTCAAACACAAAACCCCACACACAAAACACACACACACACACACCACACACAACACACACAACACATACACAACACACTACACACACACACACACACACACACACACACACACACACGCACACAGCAACAGAGCTATGGTGGACACACTGGCTGAGGTGGCAAGAAGAGCTCACATGAGCAGAGCAAAGTTACTGGTTATGGGCGATTTCAACCACAGGGAGATCAATTGGGAAAATCTGGAGCCACATGGGGGCCCTGAAACATGGAGAACCAAGATGATGGATGTGGTACTGGGAAACCTCATGCATCAACATGTTAAGGACACTACCAGAGAGAGAGGGGAAGATGAACCAACAAGACTGGACCTTGTGTTCACACTGAGCCGGTCAGACATTGAGGACATCACTTATGAGAGGCCCCTTGGAGCTAGTGATCACGTGGTTCTAAGTTTTGAATATATTGTAGAGTTACAAGTGGAGAGGGTAACAGGAATTGAATGGGAAAAGACAAACTATAAAAGGGGGGACTACAGAGGTATGAGGAACTTCCTGCAGGAGGTTCAGTGGGACAGAGAACTGGTAGGAAAGTCAATAAACGAAATGCTGGAATACGTAACAACAAAATGCAAGAAGGCAGAGGAAAGGTTTGTTCCCAAAGGCAACAGAAATAATGGGAAGACCAGAACGAGCCCTTGGTTTACCCGAAGGTGTAGGGAGGCAAAAATTAAGTGCAGTAGAGAATGAAAAAAGTACTGAATGCAAAGAACCCAGGAAAATAAGGAGATTTAGTCGAAGAGCCAGAAACGAGTATGCACAGGTAAGGAGGGAGGCCCAGCAACAGTACGAAAATAACATAGCATCGAAAGTCAAATCTGACCCGAAACTGCTGTTGAGCCACATCAGGAGGAAGACAATAGTCAAAGACCAGGTGATCAGGCTGAGGAAAGAAGGTGGGAAACTCACAAGAAACGATCATGAGGTATGCGAGGAGCTCAACATGAGATTTAAGAAAGTATTTACAGTAGAGACAGGAAAGGATCTGGGAAGACAGAACAGAGGGGAACACCAACAGGGAATATACCAACAAATGTTGGATGACATACATACAACTGAGGAGGAAGTGCAGAAGCTGCTAATGAACCTTGATACCTCAAAGGCGATGGGACCGGGCAACATCTCCCCGTGGGTCCTTAGAGAAGGAGTAGAGACGCTGTGTGTGCCACTAACCACAATCTTCAACACATCCCTTGAAACTGGGCAACTACCTGAGGTATGGAAAACGGCAAATGTAGTCCCCATTTTTAAGAAAGGAGACAGAAACGAGGCACTAAACTACAGACCAGTGTCACTGACGTGTATAGTATGCAAAGTCATGGAGAAGATTATCAGAAGGAGAGTGGTGAAACACCTGGAACGGAACAAGATTATAAACGACAACCAGCACAGATGCTGGTCTCCTGTGTCACAAACCTTCTGGAGTTTTATGACAAAGATAACAGAAGTAAGACATGAGAAAGAGGGGTGGGTTGATTGCATTTTCCTAGATTGCAGGAAGGCCTTCGACACAGTTCCTCACATGAGATTAGTGCAGAAGCTGGAGGATCAGGTGCATATAACAGGAAGGGCACTGCAATGGATCAGAGAATACCTGACAGGGAGGCAACAACGAGTCATAGTACGTGATGAGGATCACGTGGGGGGCCTGTGACGAGTGGGGTCCCACAGGGGTCGGTCTTTGGACAAATGCTATTTTTGGAATAAGTGAATGACATGATGGAAGGGTTAGACTCAGAGGTGTCCCTGTTCGCAGATGATGTGAAGTTAATGAGGAAAATTTAAATCAGATGAAGATCAGGTGACTTAAAAGAGACCGGCAGGCGGACACCGGGTCCAGCAACTGGCTTCTCGAATTTTAACCCCGCCAAATGAAAATCAAAAGATCGGGGGTCCCCAAAGACGCAAACCTCGCTAAAGGGACAGATTTTTGGGGTAGTTAACAAGAGCCGCCTCCGGAAGCACACATCAAAAATAACTGCTGCAGATATGGGAACCGGGCAAACCTGAAAACGGGGCCGTTTCCCTTTAAAAAGGGAATCGTTCAAGCACTGTAAAACCGGACGTCAGGCCCATACTGGAGTATACAACACCTGTTTGGAACCCCACACTTATCAAACACGTCAATAAATTAGAGAAAGTGCAAAGGTTGCGACAAGGGTTAGTTCCAGACAAAGGGAAATGCCCTACAAAAAAAAGGGTTAAAAAAATCGTGACGACACGGAGGCGGGGGGTTAGGGGGGACATGAAACAATAAAAAATATGCGGCAAAAAAAAAGGGTGGACAAAGATGAATGTTCCAGAGAGGGGACACGAAACAAAGGGGGCACAGTTGGAAATTGAAGACCCCGATGAACAAAGGTGTTTGGAAGTATTTCTTCAGTCAAGAGTTTCGGGAAATGGGAAAGCCTAAAAAATTTGGTAGGGAGGCATGAAACCCTACATAGCTTCAAGATGGGTATGATAAAACTCTGGGCAGGGTGAGAGAACTTTAACACTCAGTGAAGAAAGGGGCCAGGAGCTGAGACGACCCCGCAAACCCCAATTAGGGGAGTACACACACAACCACACACACACACACACACACACACAAGTAAGAACAGAGAGAGGGGTGGGTTTTGGCTTTTCCCAGACTGCGGGAAAGGGCCCTTTTACACAGTTCCCCAAAGAATTGGTGCAAAAATGGAGGGCCCAAACGGGGTAAAGGGAAGGCACTCAATGGAAAGGAAAACTTGTCGGAAGACAGCACATTCATGGTACGTGGGAGGGGTCAAAATGGGGACCGTGCCGCGGGTCCCCCGGGGCAGTCCCTAGGATCAGTGCGTTTTTGGTATTTGTGAACGACTGACGGAAGGAAAGACCTGAGGGGTCCCTGTTTTCAAAAGACGGAAGTTTATGAGAAAATTCACCGATCGAAGACCCGGCAGAAATACAAAGGGATCTGGGCAAGCTCAGACCCGGTCCCGGCAATGGCTCCTGGAGTTCAATCCCACCAAGTGCAAGTCATGAAGATTGGGGGGAAAGGGGAAAGAAGACCCAAGAGTACAGTCTAGGGGGGCCCGAGACTACAAAACCCCCTCAAAGGAAAAAAATCTTGGGGGGATATACACCCGGCACACTCCTTTAAGCGCACATCAACCAAATAAATGCTGCGATATGGGCGCCTGCAACCTCAGAACAGCATTCCGAATCTTAAAAGGAAACCTTTAGGGCCCTGTACACCGTGACGTTGGCCCATATTGGTTGGGCCCCCAGTTTTTGGAACCCACACCAGCCAAGCACGTAAAAAAACCACAAATAGGGAGTACACACAACCACGACGATCTAACCACTGAGCCATCAGTGTTACAAACATACGTACCCTGTCGTACTGGGGATGTTTCCTGTGCCCAGCACATACTGGCGTGGTAACTCAGAAAAATTTCATTCTACCCCCGTTTGAAGTACCGCCTTCCAACAAGTGGTTTAGGCATTAACAATACTGCGAAGCGGGGGTCGAAATTTGTGTTATTTTACCCGGGGGGTGGGTAGTGCCACTTGAAAAACTTATTAAAGCCAAGACTTGATTTAAATAACAAAAACGGAGATTCTATAGTTTTTAAGTGCTTTCCCAAGACCAAACCCATCTTTGTAGGGAATGCTACCGCCGTCCTACCCCGGACCATTTTTTTGAAACTTTTCCAGAGTTCCCGGACTTTAAAACAATTACAGACAATAATACTGGGGGAAACCCTT